>JAYMSW010000980.1:0-18503 GCA_036897725.1 Erodium texanum | reverse complement strand
CTGCCAAAATGTGGTGCGTTTGATCAATAGTGATATCCCATTACGTACTCCTCTGGGACTTGTTATTCAAGATTGTAGATTACTGTTAGGAGACCATCCTACAGTAACTATATCTTTTGTTCGACAGTCAGCGAACCGTGCATTCCTGCTCGGTTACACCAAATCATTATACTTGATTGCTTACAATAATAAAAGCATTCATTCTCAAAAAAAAAAAAAATTATATGTAGTTTATTATTTTGAAGTTGTTGACAATAGACATTGAATTCTCAGTCAATAACTTGGTGGTACCGGAGACCCGGAGATCCCGGTAGATGATGAAGTGTGGTTCTAACGGTAATGCACCAAAATCCGCGGGAAGGAACCGGAGGATGTCGCCACGTGCCCGTGGACACATATCACAATCAGGCGGGAAATATGAGGTAGGAGCCGACAAACAGACACGACCACATGAGACATGGGACCCACAAACCAAAGTTAGAGAGAAAATATTAATTACTCCGAAGTAATGATGAAGAGCTCCCCAAGTTGAACAGCGAACTTCTTTTCTTACCGGAAAAAGTTGACTTGTACCTTAAGAACCCAAACATCCTGGGCCCACCACCTCCTTTTCTCCGCCTCCCTCACACGAGCACTAGTTTACGGGCTCTGCTTCTCTGCTGCCGACCAAAGCGTACACCCGAGTTCACTCAATGTATCTGATTAAAGCACTCCAACTAAAAAATATAACTCAACGGCCAAGATCAAACCGAACTGTACCGTATGGGCTCCACATACTTCGAAGCACTAAAAATCGACAGACACACGCTTGTCCGCATACATTACTGTGACCCACAGCGACACAAACCAATCTCCACCGCTCTTTTCTTCACACGTGTCGTCATAAGATCGACCAATTCCTTGATATAAACCATACACCAAACATTTTTGTCACACCACAATTGATAAACAAAGTACCCAAGCTGCCACAACAAAGTTGGATAGAGACTTCACCGGAAATTGAGAAGAACTCGCCAGAATCCGACACCGGCAACATGAATTTCACCGAGACCGAGCTCACCCTGGGCCTCCCGGGCGATTCTCGTGGCACCAAACGTGATTTTGCAAGCACTACTGATAACAACGATCAAACAGATATTAGATCTTCAAAACCCTTAACAAAGTAAGTTGTTTATATAACCCAGAAAAATTCTCCCGATTATTTAATCGTTTGATTACAAAGTTAACCGTTTTGACTTGTTATTTTCACAGGACACAAGTGGTGGGGTGGCCGCCGGTGAAGGCGACGAGGAAAAGAGCGGTGACAAAGAGCTGCAAGTTCGTGAAAGTGGCCGTCGACGGAGCTCCGTACCTCCGGAAAGTTGACCTTGAGATGTATGCTAGCTATCAACAGCTCTTGGGCGCTCTAGAGGATTTGTTCTCCGGCTTGACCATACGTATGTACTCTGATTCACGTTTATGTAAATAAAAAGACTTAAATGTTAATTCTTAGTCATTTTGGATTGTTCTTCAGGCAATTATTTGAACGACATGAAGCCGGAGGACCAAGTCAACAGGGTTGAATATGTGCCGACGTACGAGGACGGCGACGGGGATTGGATGCTGGTCGGAGATGTGCCGTGGAAGTAAGTTATTTTATTTCCCAAAATACCCTTACTAGTTGTTTTTAACTAATCATTGATTAGTTATATTAATCTGTAAATTTGCATTTTTTTTTATAGCATGTTTGTGGATTCATGCAAGCGATTAAGGTTGATGAAGAGCTCGGAAGCGATTGGATTAGGTATGTTTAGATAAATGAATCTCCGATTTTAAATAATTTTATTTAATTAAAGGCTTAATTCAATTCTGAAAATGATTATGCAGCTCCAAGAACACCATCGAGATGTACAAGCACAAGTTGAGAAAGCCAGCGAGGACCATGAGGGCATTTCCGTCTTCTTCTTTTGGTTGAAGATTTTTGTTTAATTAGAGGGAAATATAACATTTTACACAAATTAATCATGAGACATACATACATACATACATGTATATGTATATGCCTATGCTTGTATCTTTTTAGTTGCTTATTGCAATTCCATGTACTAAGGATTTAGTTACTTTCGAGATTATTTTGGTATATTTGTGACTTCAAATGTCAGAACCCAGAAAGCAAAAAATTATATATTTTCAAGTTGAATATATATGGAAATAATTGCATATGCTAACAATATATTAACTTCGGAATTTAATTCACAGTTTTATGAAGAACTCATTCACAAAATGATGGTAGAAACCTCTTTAGAATGCATATCAAGAAACTGATTTAGATCATTAGATCAAAATAATGTATGGTTAAGATTCAACCATATGTAGATTTCATATTTTTATGCTGTAGATTTCATATTACCACATAATTTCATTTTTAATGTGTAGATTTCATATTTTTCTTGTATGCATTTTAAGGATTGTTTCTACCTGAACTCATTTAATAAATCTTACTTATCATAAACAAAAAGTCCATATTCCACATAATATGGTCTAGTAAAAGTTATAATCTTAGTGATAATGCATACAATAACATTACAATTCGATTATAGAATATATGATCAGTTCGAGTAACGATCTATCGATGTGTAAGTATGTAAATGAAGAAGAGAGTACAAGACAATTCGCAAAAGGAAGTAAGTTCATCAGAGTAAGAGGGGCATAAAGTTGTGCCCAAGTTTTACACAATCAGCTTGTTACATTTTCTTCCTCCTTAACATGATCATGAAACACTAAACAGTTAAAAAAGACACCTAAATCTGGTCTTGTCTGAGACATCTACATGTGCTTGAAAGCTTCAAGCATACAGAAGAAACAGGTTTTGGGAGGAACAAAACCCGATATGTAATTAACAAAAAAAAGTCTATGAACACAAAAGATTATCAGAAACAATACTTTCTGAGGACTAACAATTAAGGTTGTAGGTACAATCCAGAGGAGGAGAGACTTTGATCTGTTGATTATCTGTTAGCAGAGTCCCAAGTTTCAGAACAGAGTTTCTAGCAGTCTCGGGGAAGTCAAACCCGCCACTGACTTGAACTGTTATAAGTCAAAGACCCGTATTAGTATATAATGTCATGAAAGCACGATGAAAATGTGAGTCTGTTGTGTTATTATTGTACCTTCTCTTGCCTATACTTCATGCGTATGGCGTCTAGAGGACAACCTTTGGTGTTCGATTGAAGGTCTTGCAACAAGTGAACTGAGGTTTCAAGATCCGATGCCTTGTAAGAGGTATAGTGTTCAAGAGTTGGGTTCTGAAATAAACACAAAAAATAAGGCTACAAGTAAAGATATATCTCTATCTTTATCTATATCTATATATTATTCGATATTGATACATACCCATGGATGGCTAGACTGATCCAGAGTCCATTTGGCAAGAAAAACAGCTGAAGCAGCAATGAGAGAAGGAACAAAGTTCAAGAAGCCATAGTCCATTAAAGTCAACTCTGCAAGATAATTGGCCAAGTACTCCAATTCAAGACATGGGCTCTGCAGATTATAGGCAATGGCATAAAGGGTTAGTTTTGTTCCTCCAAAAACTCGGGATTTCATGAACTTTCACTAATTTGTATCCAAGATGGATATTTTACCTTGTAAGAAGCTTGCGCTGCTCTGAGGAATCTCCTGAGAAACAAGAAGTTTAAGCAAAAACATTATGAGACTTTGATAGATTCAGAGAATTGATGATGATGCAAGAGAAAGAGGACAATCTAAAGTACCTGAGGAAAGTTTTAGCAGTGGGAGTAAAAACTTGAAAGCCGAAGCATTTCAGCACTTCACTCTCCATTTTCAGTACCTAGCAGTTGACTTTTGTCAATATCTAAGTGGGTTATGAAGAAAAACAAAGTAATAACACAAAGATCCGATTTTGATTCAGATTATCTAATCATTTCCAATCATATATATACCTCTTCCCTCGAGTAAGTGTTGTCTGTGATGAAGCAAAATTCTTCAACTCGTGGTGCACAAATTTCTTCATACTTCCTTCAATTTCAGAAGAGAAAGAACAAACATAATCAATACGATTTCACTAGTAAGTACTCATGTGAAGAATTCTTAAAGAAGAAGAGCTTACGAGGCAATGAGCATGCAGGTGATGCCAAGAAGTTGAAGTTTTTGTCTTTCAATGTAGTTCCGAGCAAGAAACGTGTCAATGAGATAGACTGTGAGGTATAGAGTATCTGGAACCAACTTGTATTCCTCCGATACCTGAAAACAACATTAATTTGATTGTTCATACAATGGTTTCTCAAAAGATGAAGATTTGTAATAAAACTATTCTGACCTCTACAAGCCAATCCACCAGAATCCCTCGCATGCCTTGAGTGATGTCCCGCTGAACTGTTTCCATGAAGTGAGGATATGGCCTTCTGACAAGCTAAAAGTAATAAAAAAAACAAAACTTTAGAGACTTGTTAAACATTCTAACTTCAATATACAAACTCATTATGCATATTAGCTTTGAAATTGTGTATACCTCAGCAACACGTAAATTGTTATAGATATCAGAGGCGTAAAGACTGCACAATAGCTCGTTCTTCTTATCAGAATCAATGTCAGTGACGTCTGGATTGCATGATGCAGCCAAATGACCAAATAGACAACCTTTCCTTTCTGCAAACAGAAATATATGTTTTTATTCTTATGCAGTGATTGACACCTTGTTTTTGAAGTTTATTACTGAATCAGTACTATTGAAACAAGCATCAGTCACTAAACCAGTACTATGGTTATAATCTATGTTACAATGAATACAGAAAATGATATTAGAGTTACAAAACGATAGGAAATATGAATGTTTATGAAGCTGACCTTCATCTTTTAGGCGCCCATTCTTGATATCCAACTGCAAAGGAACTTTTTCCTCTAGTTTAGGACACATAAGGACTTCTGATTTTGGTTCTGTTTTAACTTGTCCTTGGAACACCTCTGCTTTTGGACACGTTTGAGGTTGTGCAGAGGTAACAGCAACTGAAGGGCGCGCTTTGGGCACATTGGATGGAGCTTTCAGGGTTTGTTTCTGCTTCGTGTTCTTAGCCTGATAAATATAGATCAAGCAATCAGATTTATGAGCAAAGGAGCTGAAAACTTTGCAAAGAACGTGTAATCAATTCATCGAATCAATACACAAAAAGGATGGCATATTGACCTGAGTTTTGGTTGGACAAAGCGAATCCTTAAACGATTTCTCAACACAGATATTTGAGACATCCTGAAGCACGGCCCTCTTCTTGCGTGGAAGACACATGTTACTGTTTTTATCATCCAAGGCTGCTCTTTTTCGTGATGGTGGCTTTTGTGCCACTTGGGTTGATGAGCGTAAAGCAGCAGCCTTAGAGCGTGTTATTCGACTAGTGAGCTCTCCACTGTTAGCATTACTTCCATTTTCTTTCTCCATATTTACAGTCCTTGGAGAAGAAAATGGGCACAATGCAGTAACAAGGTAACAGATAAACTCAATCTGCAACGAGATTACAGAATCAGGATCAAGAAAATATAAGAACTAGCTGATAAAGCAGATAGTGTTTACAAATATTGGACAGTATAAGCTGACATAACAGCAAAGAGAGAAGCAAAATGACATAACGATGCCACTTTGGCTTCATAGATAAACATTTTCAAGGTGATAGTAGCATAAGTACAGAAGATGAGCAAATTCGAAAAGGATAAAACCAGCAACAAGAACACCATGAGCACTTACATAGGCAATCTAACTTGAAACAACATTACCAGTTCAAGATCAGGACAAAGCACAAATCAAGTTAAGTGAAATGCACATAGAATTTCAGATTCAGAAGCAAATATGGGAAATGTAACTTAATGCCCTAATTGGTAGCTAGATTAGGAAACATGGGAAGAAGGAAATAGACAATCATTATTTCTATATGAAGTTTCCAATCATGTAAGACCCAAGAAAACAAAACCTTGAACAACATTAAAGAGTTTCCAAGCTTACTTTTTTATGTTATTTTTCAACACTTCATCACAAATCTAGGCTCCAAAACTTCATGGATCTGCATTGTATATGGAAATGAATGGAAGTTTCATTCCCATGGTTGAAAATTTCCTATTTTTTTTCAAACATGTGACCCATTTGTGCTTCTGAAACAATTAGACCCCCCAAAAATATAAATTTCTACAAGTTTCATGATTTCAAGAACAGAACACTCAGCTTAGCTTAAGGTAAACTGCATCATAAACCTCCTGAGAACAATTTCTTAACTTTCTTGGGTTGCAATTGTCAAATAAAAATACCCCCAAAAAAGTTTTAAAATTCACCATATTTTCCCCCAGATTTTCTCATCAACCAAACAAATTAATCCGAACCCAACAAGCTTCAGCTAAATGGGTAAGCAAAAGTCATCACCTTTACCCCAGAAACATCAAGATTCTACGAAACCGAAACAGACCCATTAAACCCTAATCGATTTGCAAGCGACCCATCAACACAGAACGAAAATTCAAGACCACAAGCACAAAATTCACATACAAATTCGTGCATATGCACTTGCATCAGAGCTGTGTAAGCATCGAGAATGACCTTGATTCGGCTCCTCCCGCAGCTCCAGCGCCTCCACCGCAGAGATGGAAGCTTGGAGAAGAGAGAGAGAGAGAGAAAGTAAAGAGAGAGACTGTGGAGAGTCAGTGAGTAAATGAGCGGGATGTTATGAGGTTTAAACTCTGAGAAATAATGGCGAAGAAAAATGAAAATTGGTTTGTTTATCATTATATTTATTAATTGCATTTTAATATGATCGGAAATTAAATTAATCACATTGACCGTTTGACCGGTTAAAGTTAAAAAGGATAGCCCCTTCGGACAGTTCATTGAGTACAGTTTAGGTTTCTAATTGTTCCTTTTTTACTTAATCGTGATTTTCTTAAGGTAAGTTTGTATGGAAGTGGTCCTTTTACTAATTTGCCTCTTGTTATAGTTATACATTAAAAAAATGTCAATTTCAATATAAATTTTTCGTTTTCGTATCGCTAAGTCGATCGGACTTTAACATATTATCAATATCTTTATATCATATTATTTTAAATCGAAGATTCATAACTCGTATAAATTTTTTGAAATCTATCAAACTTTATATTTTAGATTAAGCAGGTTTTATCACATAATTTTAAGTGGCTTATTATATGTTACAAGGAGGGTGTTGGGGTCAAAAATTTTAAGGGTTTAATGTTGTTGGACTCATGGGATGGAATGTATTATTGCATAAATAAATTGAATAAAATATACTGTTTTTAAATTATCTGGTATATAAAAAAAGACTTATCATCAAGAGATAAAAAATGACCATGAGGGTATGACTTAAGAATTTAATTAGCACGAGGGTGTGATTAGTAAGTTGATTAGGATGTAAATAAGTGGGTTGTCACTACTAATCAATCACATGGTCGAGTGAGATTGCCTTAATATCCCACTAATTATTAAATTACTTAAGCTCAAGTCTATGAAAAAATATATTTAAAAATAGTCCTTTTTGTTTTAACATTTTTCATCATATTGCACCACGTTGACATAACATTCACATGTTATCATTTACTTTAATCACATTAACCTTATTTAGCGGTTTCATGAGTGTAATTATTTGTTGACTTAATGTAGAGGAATTCAAAAATTAAATAATTTTATGAGAGTAGGTAGGAACATAATTATCATTATCTTTATAAATTCTTAATCGATATGTGAAATGTAACCCCCATGTGATATGATTCATTAGTTAAAGAAGACCTACATTTCAAGCTCCTACTTCAATACCAATTCAAATTTTAAATCAGCAATAGTTAGTGTTCTGTATTGACTTATATCTATAACTATGTTAGTTATATCATATCATAATATATTATTATTATCGTTTATGATTTGGACCGAAAATTTAAATTTTGGAGAGTTTATAAAAAGTGGAAAAGGATGGTACATGAATAGTGGCCCATTGATACTTGTCTTAAAGCAGACAACTTCATGCTCATAAATTTAGATTCATCTTTTGAATTCACTTCCCACAACCTTTTTGGCAAAAAGGTGCAACTCTTGTTTTTGTATTTTACCAGGTAAGAGATGTAAGAAAATGAAGGCAGATCTGTGACTGTCTCTATCTTCTCTGTGCTTGAGATGATTTGAAAAGAATTAGAAAAGAAGCAGTGGGCAATCTTTTGAAATTCAAATGGTCACTTGTGGTTATGGCAGTGGAAGTAAGAGAATATTTTTATTTATTATAGGTTTTTATTAATTCTATTATATTCTTTAAGACAACAAAAAATATATATTAAAACACGTGATCTGGACAGCTTTATTTAGGACATTAGTATTATTATCCACTCATGAGATGGAGGAGGAGGACCCATTATTATAAAAATCCATATTTATGTAAAAAAATCTAATGCATTTCTTCATGACTTGTTTTAAGATTCTTGAGTCTTTTTTAAAAGTTGATGGGATGTTGTAGATCATGCATTCATCTAAATGCACATGCAAAATAAATATATTATTTGACCCAAATATTGAAATTTTGATTTTGATGATCCCAATATAAATTATATTTACAGTAGAGTTTCAAAAATTCATATCCAACCCATCAATGACATTGAAAAGGAAAAAAAGGATGGCATTAATAATTTTGAAAATATATTAGTTGTAGACAACATGAGAGAGGTGAAGAAACTTGTAATAGTGAACTTCTTTAATGGTGTAAGGAAGTCAAAGAAAATGGGTCCCTATATTATCATCTTCAGTGGCTCCTTCAAGAGGCTCCTCTTAGGCTCCCATCCACCAAGGAAGATGATAAGGGAGAGAGGCATGATCCATCTTTTTTAAATTGAGATGCTTAATTTTATGATTATTCGGTCATTGACGAGAATTTGAACATATATTTCTAAAACAAATGATAATTTGAATACTTATTAAGGTTAGCATGAGGTTAAAAGAGTTATTTCCTTAATAATCAATGATTAAATTCTGATAGAGACAATAATGATATTATTCGAATTATTTGTGTTAGTTGCAGTTATTTGTCTTCAGTTATTCCATGTGTATGTTGTGATACACTGTTCGGTCCTATTTGGTTGTTAAGCAGTTCGAGTCATGCTCATTCAAAGGTAACTGTATGAACTTTTATTATTATTATCGTGTCTTGTACGATTATACGGTTAATATATAATATAAGGGGTAAAATTTCAAAAAAAAAAAAATGATAATCTCAATTTGATGTATTTATGCTTAAGGATGAGTACATATTGATACTTGATTCGTATACAATTTGATCGATTTGAATTCGGGCAAACATAGAATCCTAATTTTTATGATGCATCAAAAAAATACAAATGAATTCGATTTGATTAGATTGTGTATAAATCAGATATCCGTTCATAATCATCCCTACTTATACTTAAATATCCAATCAAGTGCTATATTGTAATAGAAAGGTTGAAAAATATCATTCATGTTCTAAAATCTCATTAAAGCAGACAAACACACTAAAAGGGGGACCACTTGGAAGTACTATTGGGCTTAGGAAAAGCCCAAATTGATTATTTATTGGGCCAACAGTACACTGATGGCCCACATTCTTTTCAGATAAAGATACTTTACCGGATATGTTCTAACACAGACCAAATCCAATTCCTCTGTGTCTCCGAACTTGGCTCAAAGCCACGTCTGTTTTTGTCGGGACTCAGCTGAGGATCAGAGAATCAAAAAGCTTGGACCGGAAAATAAGCATTTTTTTCCCGGAAAATTCCAGGAAAGTTCTGTCACCTTGTGGCAGATGCGGCAAAATCGAATCAGTACCGATTTTATATTCAGAAAAATCACCACATTCTCTCCCAAATGGAGGCAATGAAGTGGAACAGTTACTGATTGCAGGTTCCACTTTTTAATTGTGTTAAAGTTGGGATTAATTAATCGTGGAATCATTTAATCATGACCCGCGTTGCTTGATTTGTGAAAACAAACATTTACTGCAACAAAAAAAGTGATTTTTTTTCGTCAATGTATTGAGTAGGAGACAAAAGACAAGTCGAGAAACGCAGAGAAGCACAATACTATACGTTACTGAAAAGAGCTTCATCTTTTTGCCCCTTTTGGCCTTTTAGCTATTCCCTTTTGTAAGTCTTCTGCTAGGTGCTTCTCATTAGAAAATTGGGTTGTTGGTAAAAAGCTCTTCTTTTGTTTATTCCTGAAGTCTCCACCAAATCCCCAGAAACTTGAGAAATCGGAGCTTTTTCTGGGGTTGCTGGGTCTGCTAAAGAATCGATTTTGGTGCTTTGTTCTTGGTGAGTTCGGTGAGAGAAGAGGTGGGCTGAGATGGGTTCCTTCGGAAAGCTTGCAAAGAGGGCTCTGGAGACTGAGATGCCTGTAATGGTTCAGGTACTTCCTTTTTTGCTGTTCTTGAATCAGTCAGTTTATTGATTGGGTTTGATTTGTGTGAAGTGTTTTGATGTTGGTTTGAGAAGAAAAATGTGAGCTTTTGACTGATGAAGTTGTGGGTTTTGTTTTTGCAGATACAAGAAGTGATCCGAGGAGCCAAAAATGCTGTGTCTTTTGCTCAGGTTGTTGTTTCCATTCTCAATGTTTTTGTTGTTCTGTTTGATACTTAGATCCTAATTGTTAATGGCCTTGAAGGAGCATTGAGAAATGAGAAGTAAAACAACGGTCTGAGAACGCTGTTTGATAATCAAATACATTAAATTTTCTTCTTGGTTTGTGTCTTGTAACGATTTAGGTCTTGAGAAATGGGTCTGTTTCTTCCTCCATTGATTATGCAGGTTACGGTTTTGAAATATAATAGAATTAGTTCATTGAAGATGTCTCGAGAACATTATGTTTCATTTGGGAGCAATGAATCAGGAACTAAAATATGTGAAACAAAATGTCACAATCCTCCGGACAAAATAGGTTATTGTGTCTGTACAATGTTTGGAGCAACTCAAGCCCGCCCTACTACTGTCTGCATCAGATTTTAGGCCAAAAAGACACTCTTATCGTTGATTCTTGACCCTTGATTTTGCTTTAACCTTTGTGATGATTTCTGATGTTTCTTCAGTGATGTTGAAGGTCCAACTTGTTCTCTATTAGGCCAAATTGATTATATGTAGCTTAGATTTGACATTGGTGCGTGTTTCTTGTGTATTTATGTGCTGCTTAATCTCGTTCTGTACATTCTCTATAGGGTGTAGTTTATTGGCAACCACCAAAACAGGCCTTGGACAAGGTCAAGGAACTCGTGTTTGAGCCTTCAATAAGTCGCTATGGTGCTGATGAAGGTATACCCGAACTCCGAGAGGTTTTAATGAAAAAGGTATTAAAGTTCAGCCTTATATGAATTGGTGTTTAATATAAGATCCTATGTGCTTTAGATCTCTAAGTTACTATTCTCGATCTCTTTCCTTTTGTTATGCAGTTGCGTGTTGAAAACAAGTTGACTAAGTCCTCGGTGATGGTTACTGCCGGTGCAAATCAGGTGATTTATCTTGTTCTTCTTATTTAGATTTAGTTTTCAAGAAAGAAATGCTTACCAATCTTAATTACAGGCATTTGTGAACCTTGTTCTTACATTATGTGATGCTGGAGACTCTGTAGTTATGTTTGCTCCGTACTATTTCAATGCGTACATGTCGTTCCAGATGACGGGGATAACCAACATATTGGTGGGCCCTGGTAATCCCGAGACACTTCATCCAGATGCAGGTCTGTAAACTCAACATATGATCTAAGTCAGTGATAATGATTGAGTTCGGGTTTAAGAACTATTATGTTCTTGTCAAAAAGAATGAAACATTGATGATTTATCGGTATTTGCTTAATTTTCAGACTGGTTAGAGAAGACGTTGAAGGAAACTACACCAACCCCGAAGCTTGTGACCGTTGTTAATCCTGGGAACCCAAGTGGGACTTACATCCCCGAGCCTCTTCTTAAGGTCTTTCTCTATCCAACTCGTGTCCTTCATTGTTCTTGTTCTTGGGTTTTATCGAATCTTCTGACTTTGGTGGTTTTGTTGCATAAGTAGAGGATTTCAGATATCTGCAAAGCTGCTGGTTGTTGGCTCATTGTAGATAACACATACGAGTAAGTATTCTTCGTTCCAATCTATATCATTGTAGACTCAATAGCTTCTTTTTTATGGTTAGAACTTCTAATTTAGGAAACTGACATAGTTAAGGATAAGACTGGACTTGAAAGATTCTCAACAATGCAGGTACTTCATGTACGATGGTCTGAAACACTATTGCCTGGAGGCGGATCACATAGTCAACATATTCTCCTTCTCGAAAGCCTATGGGATGATGGGATGGCGCGTTGGCTATGTAAGTAACTAAACGTTTCAGTCACGTTTCACGCTTAATCTTGGGTTAATTACACTTAGCTATACATAAGTTCACACGTTTTTCACCTGACTACACCTAAGTTCCGATCTCTTTTTAGAAAATGACCAAAATGCCCCTAACCCTACTATCAAAATGTGTCATTTCCTCGTCTTTTTACGTCTGCTCGACTGTTTTTACATCTAATCAAAATGTTTGTAGTGATGAAGTCTTTTTTGAAACTAGAGTCAAGGGTATTTTCGTTATTTCTTGGCAAAAACGAGCTGTTTAAGTGTAATTAACCCCTGAATCTTCCTCATTATACTCTGACCCAGTTACTGAAACATGTAGATAGCATATCCATCAGAAGTGGAGGGCTTTGCAACGCAGCTCCTTAAAGTCCAAGACAACATACCGATCTGCGCTTCAATACTTTCACAGCACCTAGCTCTCTACTCATTAGAGGCAGGCCCCGAGTGGGTCGTGGAGCAGGTGAAGGGCCTAGTGAAGAACAGAGAGATTGTCCTAAAATCGCTGTCGCCTCTCGGGGACAATGCGGTGAAAGGCGGGGAAGGAGCTATATACTTGTGGGCCAAGTTACCGGGCGGGCACGAGGATGATTTTAAGGTTGTCCGGTGGCTGGCGGAGAAGCACGGAGTGGTCGTGATCCCGGGAAGTGCGTGCGGGTGTCCCGGGAATGTAAGGATCTCGTTTGGCGGGTTGAGAGAGGATGATGGTAAAGCGGCCGCGGAGAGGCTCAAGAGAGGGCTTGAAGATTTGGTGAAGCATGGCATGGTGGAGTGAGTGATTTATGGATTTTAAGATTTTTTTTGAAACAATTGTCTAAACTTAATAATTGATCAATGAAAGGTCTTTTGAAACAACAATAAGTTCGTTGTTCGTGGAGAATTGATTTTATGGGTATTGTAATCTGATGTCTTCATCAATATCTGACCGATATGATAATTTTATTAATGATGTCTGATCGACCTTGAGAAGCATACATTATTTGTTCGTAGATGTAACCAACATAGTAAACATAATGGGCCTAATCCATGTATGGGCTATTTATGAACTAGGCTTGCACCAAGCCGGTATAATATGGCCCAACGCGGACGAGTCTCCTTAAAGCCCAGCTCACTACTCTCCAATCTGGTGGAGATGTAAGTAAATCCGCGCTTCTCCGACTTCGTTTCTCGTCCGTTTAGGCGTCGCCGACACCCGCAGCTGCGACGGCTAGGGAGAGAGAAAGTGAAAGAGACCTGCTTCTGCGGAACCCTTGATTTTCCGATTTTCCTCAGAGAAGAAATGGTGGGGACTTCGCTGACGGGGCTGCAGGATCACCTGAAATTGGCCAGAGAGTACGCGCTTGAAGGCATCTACGACACTTCGGTCATCTTCTTCGATGGAGCCATTGCCCAGATCAACAAGTACTTCTTCTTCCTTTTAATTTTGCAATTTTACCTCGCAATGATCTTTCCGCCTTCCTGATTTATCAGAAACTGTATCCATTTCCATTTTTTTTTCGTTTCTTCCAAATTTTCTGGTGTTAGTTTGGGGTCAAATTGAGCTGCAGATTTGAATGGGTTATATGATTTGCATTGTGGGTTGAATTTGGTTGTGTAAACTTTTCTACATGAAAGGTCGATTTTTGTTGCTGAGAGTGCAATTTGGGATGCTGAAAATGTGTAAGAGCAGGAAGAAATTATGTTTTTTTTCTTCTTTTTTTCCATGAAATTTAAGAAACAGATACTGATTCGACATAAGCAAGAGGTATATAATACGTTTCTGTTTTTGTACCCGAGAAAGAACATAAAATTTCATATGGGTGTTTGAAATGGGATCACCTGAACAGGAATTATTTGCAATTCGTAAGTTTGTTTGCATCCTGCCAAGTGCATTGTGGAAGAAACCTCCTGACACCCACTTGTATGTAATGTTCTTAGGCTTTAGCTTAGGGAGCTGGTTCAGTTTAAGTCTCTCACTAGGGGACCAAACGAGGATGAGGGTAGGTGTGAGAACTTATGTGAAGGCTCTCAATCACTGAGCTGGGTTAGTTGAGGTCCATGGTAGGCCAATGGGATATTAACTCTCAGGAGCGAAATGAGAAAGAAGGTAGATGGTAGCATTTGTGTCAACATTGCTGTAGAGACTCAATCAAACTTTTTGTTCAGACTAGACTATGTGAAACTATTGAAGCTTGATAATTTAATGACAATGTTGTGTTGCTGTACTTGTATCATTCTGACTCATGCTCGTGTTCTAAAGCTTAAAGCTCGTTTTCTGATTTTAGGCATCTAATCACACTTGATGATCCTTTAATCCGTGCAAAGTGGATGAATGTGAAGAAAGCCCTGTCGGAGGAAGCAGATGTTGTAAAGCAATTAGATGCTGAGAGAAGGGCATTTAAAGAAGTTCCCATGGGCCGCCGCCCACCTTCACCTCCAATCAATACTAAATCTTCATTTGTGTTTCAACCATTGGATGAATACCCAACTTCTTCTAATGCCTCAATGGACGACCCTGATGTGTGGAGGCCGCCAACTAGAGATACAAGTAGAAGACCTGCAAGATCTGGTCAAGTGGGCACGAGGAAGTCTCCACAAGATGCAGCTTGGGCTCGTGGCCCTACAAGTACAAGAACAGGTACAGCTGGCCGTGGTGCAAAGTCTGCCGGTGCTAGTAGGGCTAACTCTGGGGCCCGGTCATCAACTACTGGAAAGAAAGGCTCTGGTTCTGGCAAATCTACCAAGGCTGATTCAGCGGTAGGCTCTGCAAACAAAATCATTCATGGGTTTTGGCTTTTGCAAGTATATATAACTGATTGTGTGTTCAATTAATAGAATGCTGAGACTGAAGAGGGAAAGTCGAAGAAGGGACTGTACGAGGGACCTGATCCAGACTTGGCTGAAATGCTTGAAAGGGATGTTTTGGAAGGCACTCCTGGAGTGAGGTGGGAGGATGTTGCAGGGCTGACTGAAGCGAAGAGACTGCTAGAGGAAGCTGTTGTCCTTCCTTTGTGGATGCCAGAATATTTCCAGGTACTCTTGGATGTTATGTTTTTTTATCGACTAAATCAGGTGTATCAAAACATTATGTTATTTTAAAATATTAATATATCAAGCTAGAAATGAGCTCCCTTATGTAGAATAGAGCCCTAAATTCTTTATCCCCCACCTTGAGAAAGGCCCAAAGCGCTGAATAGAGAGAAGCACAATAGAATTTGGGAAGAGAAATAAGAAGTATGGTACCGTTGCTGAGACTTGAACAATTCACTGACATTAAGAATTTGCTTATATGGAATAAGTTTCACTATTTGGATCTTCTTAAGCGAAGAATTATCTTGCCATCCCAAAAATTGTTTTTATGCACCATTGAGTATTGACCTTGTTAAGGTGTATACTCTTGTAGGGAATTAGGAGGCCATGGAAAGGTGTTCTTATGTTTGGCCCTCCGGGAACTGGCAAGACGCTTCTGGCTAAAGCTGTTGCTACTGAATGTGGCACAACATTTTTCAATGTTTCTTCTGCTACACTAGCATCAAAATGGCGCGGGGAAAGTGAGCGCATGGTGCGTTGCTTGTTTGATCTTGCAAGAGCTCATGCACCAAGTACAATATTTATTGATGAAATCGATTCTCTTTGCAATTCCCGTGGGTAAGCTTTTTTATCTTTTCATTTTAAATTTTTTTTAATGCATCTTTATCTTTTATATAGTCTTAAGATGAAAAACCTCGTTGGTATATAGGGCTTCGGGAGAGCATGAATCATCAAGAAGGGTAAAGTCAGAACTTCTAGTCCAAGTAGATGGTGTTAACGCTTCTTCTACTAATGAAGATGGTAGTCGTAAAATAGTTATGGTTTTGGCAGCCACCAACTTCCCATGGGACATAGATGAAGCGCTGAGGTCGGTCCTTTACACTGAAGTGTTGGTTAGATTAAACTATATGTCTTTCTTCCTTTATCTAATCAAAACTTAATGCAATGCAGGAGGAGGCTTGAAAAGCGTATCTATATCCCTCTTCCTAATTTTGAGAGCCGAAAGGAGCTTATAAAGATCAATCTGAAATCAGTGGAGGTACGGTCTTGTTTAATCAATAATTCCAAGACATTTCTATACTAAAATGATATTTGCATCTTGAGTTTATCTTGTTTTCATAAAAATATGTTTACCTTGTTTGGTTTCATGTGAACTCAATTATAGTTTCTTGCTTAATCAGTACTTTGAACCATAGCTTTTGCTTAATTGGGCACCTGAACCAATACGATGCATCTACGTACAGGTAGCTGCTGATGTTGATATCGACGAGGTGGCACGCCGAACAGAGGGGTACAGTGGAGACGATCTCACTAACGTGTGCCGAGACGCTTCCTTGAACGGCATGAGGCGCAAAATAGCCGGGAAAACTCGGGACGAGATCAAGAACATGGCCAAGGACGAGATGTCAAATGATCCCGTAGCTATGTGCGACTTCGAAGAAGCCTTGGTGAAGGTCCAACCGAGTGTTTCTGCAGTTGATATAGAGCGTCACGAGAAGTGGTTCTCAGAGTTCGGATCCGCTTAAAAAATTGTTTATCCGAGTGTTGGGGACTAAAAGCCCCATATTTGTTGTGTTATGTTTTTGTTTTTGTAACATTATCTTTCGGTTTTGTTTCTGTTTCTATCGTGACTTGAATCCTGATCATTCCAGACTAAGAATTCAAGAACCCGACTTATTTCATCTTTTATTACTTTCATAATTATTGGAACCAAAACACGACAACATATACAAACTCGAAATGAGCAAATAGGACTGAACCCTGAATCTTAAACACCACAGTAAGTCTTGAGAGCTGAAACGGCTCTCTGTCCCTCAGCTGTGTAGTAAAATTCAAGAAACTCGGAATGATCGAACGGCTTAAACAGCAGAGGATGTTCCTCGTCGACCATCTCCTCCGGCGCTTTGATGACATACCCGCCTTTTGGGATCGAGAACAGCCCGGCGGAGTACCTTGCCTCCTCTCCACTCATCATCACCCGATGAAAAGGCGAGTGTAGCCTCCCATTTGTCCATGCCTAACAACAAAATCACGGGTTTTTTTTTTATCAGAAAGAAGGAAATACAATATCGTAGGTACGTGGATTGAAACCAGTAACCTCATACTTATTACATGAAGCCTGTATATTTGTTAGAGATTCTTGTTAAGAATCACTTACGTGGAAAGACTCTCCGACCATGGCGAGGAAAGAGTTCTCTGAGGGCTTGACGGGGATCCACTCGCCGTCTTTGGTTTGAATTTCTAGTCCGTTGACCTGGTTCTGGTACAATATGGTAACGATGTTCTTGTCCTTATGAGCTTTGAGGCCTAGTTTGGTCTCTTTGGTCTGAGGGCCATTGTACTTCATGACACGGAGGAGGTAGTTTGTAGAGTCCATGTGCTCATCCATATATTTCTCTAGTCCCAAGCTCTCCACCACCATTCTCCTTATTGTTGTGTCCAGCCCCGCTAGCTGCTTCGAGTAGGCCTCTATGGTTTTACTGCAAAAAAGAAAATCACAATATTATCAAATCCTCAAGATCCGAATGAATTTATCATGGAGCGTATATGCCAATAACACTACAGTCTTCAAACTTGGTGGGAATAATAATTCTTCCCGCCAGTTTTAAATAAGCATAGATAGCGTACTACCTAACAACCAGACAATATAATTAATACACATAAGATAACAACGAATTATTGTCCCCACATGAACTCTAATCTTGATGGGCAAAAGAAAAATAATTCATTCGGTCTCTGAATTAACTCAGATAGATCATTCAATACAAATATTATTAAATCGGAACAAAACGAATACTTTAGGTACCGAATAATTACCAAAAACTTGGGTGGCCTTTAGGCCAGAAGATGTTGGAGAAGGACTCGACACATTGAGGGATATTTGGGTCTTCAATGCCCATGCTTTCGTAGAGTGGAACCGTAGGGTGTTGGCCAATATAGCCATGGAAATGCTTTTTGCCGACGTTTTTGACCTTTGTTTCTAAAGGGAGGCCCAAAAGCTCCTCAATGGCACCAAATAAGGACCTCCTAAGTTCTACGGGGATTTTGTCAAATTTTGCCTCCAAGCATCCGTACTCTTCCAGTGCTTTCCGGACACCGGCCCTAGCGGCGGGCCACTCCGGCCG
>JAYMSW010000979.1:0-18507 GCA_036897725.1 Erodium texanum | reverse complement strand
CGTGATCAGCCCAGAGATCAAAGAGCCCCCTAAAGAAGAAGAATAAGGGTTATGCGCATAATGAAATTGCAAATTGAAAGCTTTTCCCTATTTGGCAAAGCAGACTTACATTAAAACTTTGTCGAATAATTTAAAGTTTGTTTATCTTTGTGAATCTGTTGATGAGCCTCTGATAATTCCTTCTACCATGACTAGAGAAAATGAAGAACGTCTGATGAAGATTGTGGGGAAGAAACAAGAGGATGTGAAGAGCACCATAGAAGCTGTAAAGACCAAGTGCCCATTGTGCTTTACATGTCGAATCATGTTGGGAAAGGAACTTGGTGTCACAGTATCCGCCTGGAGGAAGAACCAGCGCCCTGAAAAAGGTGTTGGAATTGACAAAGATCCTGAGGAGAAGGAGGAATGAGTCCAAGTAGACTAATTAAGTGGAGCCATCGACGTGAAACAAAGGCGCTACTGGGAGGCAACCCGAATGAAATTTTTTTATTTTAATTAGCTGGGACATTTTTTAATTATTTTTGCATTTGGAACACTTGTTTTAATTTTGCCATTATATATAGGGAAAATTGCAAAAACTTCCTCTCTTTTATCAAAGCAGCCAAAAATATACTCTCAACTATCTACACTTAGCAACATCCATTTTCAGTTTGGGTTCAGTTAATACAGATTGTGAAATTATGTTTTTGCCCTCACTTGATGAATGAGAAATTACCATTTTACTCTCACTTAATGAATGGCCTTAACCATTTGGAAATTTATCCAAAGAAGAAGAACGTCGATTCCCCAAGCATGAAGGGACATAGTTGAAACGACTCAGCCGCTCGAAACCCTCATCCCTTATCCTCCCACTCCTCGATGCGAGACCTGATTTCGACGACAGTCTCATCTCCGGCTACACGAGGTCACGTATTGCCTAAACCTGCAACCCTAAATCTCCGAAGAAACCCAGGCTTAGTGATTTAGTTACATGAAGCTTTGATTCCATGTAACCTAAATTTGATGTTGTATTTGCAACTGCAGCAAGATTTAGAATTTAGGGTTTGCTCCTCAATCTTTGATTCCATATTTTGTTATTTGATTTTGAAGTGGGTGTGAGTTGTTGTTAAGATTCAATTGATTTTCAGATTTTTTTTCTTTTTAGGGTTTCGATGTAGAGAAATTTTTTGAATGCATCAGTCCTACTGAGCTTATTTTTGCAATTCTTATTCTTTATTTGAACAAATTGCTTCTATGGTTGAATTTTTTTCCAATCCAAGTAGATGGATAGTGGTTGGAGCTGAATTTTATGTAGAGTAACAATGCATTGTGGTTGAAGCTGAATTTTCTTCTTGTAATGGCTTATTTCTTCGAATAGTTGCTTATGTATTTACGGTTCTGTGAATTAATGACCATATGAAATAACTTTTCCAAAGAATGCCAGAGCATGCATGTATGAAGCATATGAATTGTACCATCCATTTCAACCATGCATGTGTCTTTTTCTTTCCAAACATTTGGTTCTATCAAATAATTGAACCATGCATGTCTCATCTAATTTTTGTCATTGATAGCAAAGCACAAACATGTGGGTTATGTGAAATAAATGTATGAATTATTCACTAGGGTTTTGAAATAGATATAAATTTTAAAATGATATTGTTAATTTTTCCCTTCCTAGAAAAATGTGAGTGAATTGAGTGAGGATGAAGGTGTCGTGAGACAATAGTGAAAGTGAAGAATCGGTGATGGGTGATAGAATAGTGGATGAAGAAAGTTTCAAAGCCAGATGTTTGAAAGAAGAAATAGCAAGAGGGAAAAGAGTAATTGAGGAAGATGCCAAGAAGAAACTATGGGAGCTGGAACAGATATGGAAGAACTAGAACTAGAAGAAGAATTTGTTTTAGACCTAGAACTAGAGCTAGGGAAAAGAGCTAGTTCTTGTAGAGTTCTTTCATATCGTTGCAAAATTATGGTTTAGTTTCCAGATTCACAGAGGAGGCTTTATTTAAATGTCAAAGGTTGTGTATAACATGTGATGGAGACTAAGGAATCTCTCTTTTTTGTAGTTTTACTTTGGCTTTTGGATGAAGTTATGGACAAGGAATTCTGAATTTATGGATTACATTTTTGTTAAATGAAGATTGGTTTTAACAATTGAATTTGTATTGTTGTTGAAATTGGTGGACAGGTTCTGTTGCATTCCAAAACAAATAGGTTATATCCAATTTTTTAAAAAGTTTCACTGACTTGTCCTAAGATAATTAAATACGAAGCTAACTTCAACTACGATTTGGTTGTAATCCAATAATCCCCTACTATGGTGCTGGGTTTTCGATTTTTTATTTATTTCTGTTACTAGATTATGCAGAAAACTGAAATGCTAATGCAGATGCTTTGTTCTGCTTGTTTGTAATCTTAGAAGGTTGCATGAAGAATTCTTGAAATGAATAAATGTTGTTATGCTTCCTTAAGCATTTTTTTAAAATATGTTTGTCATTATACAAATACTACCTACTCTATAACATATTCTCCAAAACTAATGTGGGTGCAAATATGGTAACACAACCGAGCTGAAAAAGGGTTGAACAACATAGCATATATATCATTACATTCATGAATTGGCCACACATGCACAACTTTTTTGTGTACAAAGATGACCATGTATTATTGTACACATTTGATTTGGTCTTACAGCAATCTTTAATTACAATCATCTGCTACCTTTTCCTCTATAAGTAGCATCTCAGCTTCATCCACAGATTTGGGAACCTCAAAACAAGACATGAATAGATCACTCCTAAGGAAGCTTCTCGTATATTGCCAATCCACTACAACAAGATTGCCAGAAGATGATGATAAAAGGAAATAAAATTTTCAAATATCACCAATAAAAGAAAACGATACCTGAAAAATCTCTTGCCATGGACCACAGGGCAGCGAGTCACGACAAGAATGAATGGTCTTAAACTGGCTTACATCGAGCTTCTTGTTGATCAACCCAGCCTGAAAACAATTATTTATCGAAAGCATCTTGTAATGTTGGGTATAGAATAGAGCTACAAATTCAAACCCCCATAAATCACAACTCATTGCAGCAAAAATCAAATTCAAACCCCCATAAAACACTAACTGACATAGATGAAATGGTAACCTGAAAGTATATGCTATCAGATGGAGGCAAATCGACCTTGGTCTCGTCAACATCGAACCAGAAGAAGCGCTGAACCTGAATACCTTGCAGTTCTTTAATCGACCCTTAAGAGAGCTTTCCCGAGATCGATTTTTCGTAGTACACCAAGTAATCGAATTCAACGTAGCCTTCTTCACCCAAATGGATCACGAAGTTGTCATCGTCGGAGAGCGTGTAGTCGGTGGCGGTGCTGGGTAAGAGCCCGTACTCCGGAAGGATATGGTATCATTCTTATTCATATTGTTTTAGGATAATCCCATAAGCTAATTATTGGTTACCTTCATTTTTCACAATCTAACGATAAATGATATTTCGTGACAAAAACTACCTCATAGTAGTCAGGAATGTTATTAATCATCATTCAATCAATGAAAAGACTTTATTGTCTTTACACATGAAAAAATATAAATTAATTGGAAATTCAAATAAAATATATTTTAAAAAGCAAAACTAGTAATAAATTTTTATAAATTGGAATTTTTTTTTTCAAAAAATTCATCTTAATTTTTTGAATGAAAATTTTATTTTTTTTAGCAATGAAGTTTAATGATTTCTAAATTAGAATTTACTACTAAAAGAAATAACAATTTTATTTTTTTAAAAAAACCTGATGATTTTCTGAAGATCTTAACATCATTAGCCTTATTTTTATTTTTATTTTACTATATTTTAATTCTAGAAATCATTAAAATTTGATAAAAATTAAAATTTCCCGTCAAAAAATTAAGACGATTTTAAAAAAAAGAGATTTAGATTTGTAAAATTATATTTGCATTTTTTTTAATTTTTCAATGAATTTATATTGGTTAATTTATATTTTTCATGTATAAGGGCAATAAGGTCTTTTCATGTGGTTAAATGATGATTAGCAATATTTTTTACCACCATAATATAGTTTTTGTCACAAAATGTCGTTTGTCGTTAGGTTGTGAAAAGTGAAGGTAACCAATAGTTAGTTTCTGGAGTTTTTCAAGTGTTTTATAAACTTATATGTTTTCAATTGTTTTTTTTTAAGGTGTTGATGATACCAGCATTAACTTCCTAAACTACTCTGTGTTGATTGAGATCGGAAAAGTTTTTAGGAACAATATATTTTCATCTCTTGCTTCGTACTTTTTAAAGTATTTTATTTGCAGCTTATTTTTTCAGAAGAGAGAATAATATCCGAAAGCGTTAATAAGTGATTTGTACTGTAATGATGACCTTTTGTTTCCACGATATAGAGATTTATGGAGCAGGTCTGCATTTGCAACCAACTTTGGTGAAATACCGTCTTTTGTATAATGATATATAAATTAATATCCGATTTACATTTAAATAGATGTAGCCTTCATACATAAATTCAATATGAATGTCACTTTACCCATT
The DNA here is from genome assembly GCA_036897725.1 of Erodium texanum. Taxonomy (NCBI): domain Eukaryota; kingdom Viridiplantae; phylum Streptophyta; class Magnoliopsida; order Geraniales; family Geraniaceae; genus Erodium; species Erodium texanum. The sequence goes on along the minus strand of JAYMSW010000979.1, from coordinate 13,967 downwards.
TGATTGGAAAAAAAAAATCACTTGTAAACGTATCTGTTCTTCTAACTTCAGTTCAGAACTTTTAAGTTGGGTTGTTATCTCGTACGTGATAAAGATGTCTCTAATTATTGCCGAGGTCTTCAGCGAGAGTTAGATTGATTCTTGGCTTTCTTATAAAAGATGATGATAAGAATTGAATCATATTTGTTTATATAAAAAGATTTATACTAAAAAAAAATAATGAAAGATGTAAAATGAATTAGTTCCAACATTTATTTTTAGCACTCAATGGCTAATATTCATCAACTTAAGTTGGGAATATGATGAAAAAAATTACTAACTGAGCCTTAAATAACAAGGTAAGTTGTTTAAAGCTTAATTCGGCCTTAATCTTTGCTAGTTAATATAACTGAAAGTTGAGCATGACATGAATACTTAAGATTTCTTTTGAGAAATTGACAAAAAAAAAAAAGATTTCTTTTGAGAATGACTTGAAATGTTGGGCTTGAAACTTTTTTTAAAAAGAAAATATAAATAGATATGATCTGTTTATTCAAGTTTATTAATTTAGATTTAATGGATTTTTAATGACAAATATAATAACATCATCACGTCAAATTTATTTTTTTTAAATATATAAAGCCCAAAAATAATTTTGAATCTTCTTAATCATGGTACTAAACCTTGATTTGATATGTAGAAAAACTACAAGAGTACTTTTTATAATATTAGCTAATATATAAAGAAAATATTTATAACTGTTACAAGGGATCCGTGGCGCAATGGTAGCGCGTCTGACTCCAGATCAGAAGGTTGCGTGTTCGATTCACGTCGGGTTCAATCCCCCCAATCGTCCCCCCTTTTTTATTTCTGATAAAACTAATATTTTGGGCTCCGGCCCAAAAATGTCTACCGAACTTGGGCCTGTGAAGGTCTAGGCAGAAATGGAAGAGGGCAATGTCCGATAATGTCTAAAAATAGAGGGACTGAGAAGGTAATTTTCAAAGTCTTACTTGTCTTCATCACTTCCCAAAAGCACTATCATCGCAGCCTTCGTGCCCGAATCTCCTCGTCTCCTCCTCCACCGTCAAAACCTTCTCTTCTCCATGACTGTACCTCCTTTTCGCTTCCTATCGTCTCTCTCCTTGCAATTCATGGTTCAATTTGCCCTCTTCTAATCTATACAATCCAGAAACCATGTTCGATAGCTCACATTTCTGATTCTTCTCCAAAACCCTAAGCTCTATCTCATTTCCACAAATCTGTTTCTTCACCGGCGAAATGGAAGGTAACAATAACGGTGACGGCAGATCTCAGCCGGCAGCCGTGCCGGCGCCGCTGCTGAACGCGAATGCGCCGCCTCCGTTTCTGTGTAAGACCTACGACATGGTGGACGACCCCGCAACTGATGCGATCGTGTCGTGGAGCTCGACGAACAATAGCTTTGTGGTGTGGAATCCGCCTGAGTTCGCGAGGGACCTCTTGCCTAAGTACTTCAAGCATAACAACTTCTCCAGTTTTGTCAGGCAGCTGAACACTTATGTATGAGCTCTAATTTCTCCAATTTATCGTAATTCGTTTACGTTTGTAGTTTGTTGTGTTCCTATATGATTGATTTTATAGTTGTGGATTCAGAATGCTTTTGTGTACCTTAAGTACTGTTCTTGAGCACTGGGATAATGTTTACTGGTTACTTATGAGTGATTTTATAGGGAATGTGACATTAAGATAGTTGGGATCGAGACGATCTGGCGTTAGAGTCTAGTAGGAGCTGCAAGATCCTTATAGAGATCTGTCTTTTTGAACTTGAAGTAATTTGGATCAAATTGGTTGTATATATTTAGTGGGTACTTACTAATGTTTTCTGCAAAAGACTTGGTAGTTAGTAGTTATTTAGAATGGCAGAGGTGATTAGAGTTTGTTACCCATGAACAAGAATAATCTGATGGTAAAACCCGCTTGGTGTTTTATGACAAAATCATAGAAACGGGGATGTTATGATAACTAAAGCTTTGCGTCATGTCATGTCCTGGTTTGGATTTTGTTTTTGGAGATCAGACTCAGCGGGAATGTATAGTTTCTTTAAAGATCTGATATATTGCTAAATTCAAGATTTTAAGTTTTAATAGTTCTTCTTCCTCCATTTTATCAGCAACCAAAAGGAGCATCGGTATAATCAAAGAAAGGAAGGTTGGACTGAGATTGATCATGACCTGAGTACAAGGTTATTAGTCATTTGTGTATATATGTTTAATCCCTTGACCTGTATTTGGTACCTAGACCTAGTCGATGGCTCGGTATATGTAATCAGATGTATCGTGAGGGTATTGGTATTGCCACTTTGAGCAGGTTGTTTATTTTTTACTGGACTGAAACCCCATACATGGATCCTCACCCTAGGGCAATGAAAAATTTCTTGAGTGGGATATTATATTGCTACTAAAACATCTTCTAGGTTCAGTAGTAATATCGTTGAAACATTGCTTCTGCTTCTATCTATAATTATGCATTAAGATCCGCCATGTGACTTATTACTTGTTTTTCATGTACTGAGGGTTATGGATCAAACTCAAGTCATCTATTATAATTTCTGCCCATTTAGATATGAATTAGGTTTTTAGGTATGACATAATACACAATTCACAAGATATGGGCATGCCTGTAAACCACAATATTACGTTCTTACTAAGAAGTAGGTTCTTTGTACTTCCTAGTAGTGTGTATGCCACTTTATTTCAAATTAGATTACTGGAATAATAATACATTTCCATCCTCAGCAAAAAATTGTTAATATTATAGTTTAATGACATGGAATTAACACTTCTTTTGGTTGCTTCAGAAGTGTTTATAATGTGGGAATGAGAAATTAATCTTATTTATAATGTAAAACCTTGTTTAGTTACTACGCGATGATTTTGTTGTATTGGGGAGAGGAATAAGAGTACTTTTTAAAGATCAAGGAATTCTAGACTGAGCATGTGGGTGGGATGAGTCAGACGGGCGGCAACTCTGTATAAGGTTCTTATGCTAATTAATCTATAAATTATCCGGAAGTCCGTGTATGTAGGATTTTACACTGGAGTTTAAGCTATTGTTCATTGCAAATCAGTAGCTCGTTTGATGGCAATCAATCTGAAGGCTACTTGAGTAGCTTTTGTTCCTTTCAAGTTTTCATTTCAAGTGTCTTGCTAATTTTGCTGAGATCTTCTTGTAGTGTTGATATGTAGTAAGTAGAACTCTGGTTCAATTGTTACCATAAGTAGGACTTAGACAAACCTCCCTACTGTCAATTAGATGCAGTTTATAAGTAGTTCTTATTATAGAACCAACTCAACTAAAAGCTTAAGCTTATAGTTGAAGGCCCAATTATGATTTTATATTCTAACACGCGCCCTCACGGACAAGCCTGTTTGGATGTGAACTTTAGGAAGAGAGAGACGAGCCCATTAAGAACAGGAATAAGGGCTTTGGAGATGAGACATAATAAGAGGCCGATTAGGAGCAAATGAGATAAATAGAGAAATAATACATACTTTTGCAGAAAGTGGGATTCGAACCCGTGTCCGTGAGGAACCAGACTCTGATACCATATTAGAGAACTAACTCAACTAAAAACTTAAGCTTATAGTTGAAGGCCCAATTATGTAACTATATTCTAACAGTTCTCTCTCTGTTGGGTTTAGAGTCCCTGGGATGGGCCTGATGGCTGCTAACCGATGCATGTACTTGGTGATGTGATGATACACATTATATGACCAAACATGCAGTGTATTTGTTAACTTGAATAGGTAAACTGACCTCACGAAAAAAATGAATTCACTATTACTATTGAAATAATCATTCATATTTTGGTTAGTTTTGATGCAAGGTGTTACTAGGGCTGAATTAAAGGGATGAACTTGTTATTCGGAAAACATTTTATCTTTGATTATTCTGCCTCAGCTATCAATTATTCTTTTAACCGTCTAGCCTGTTGAACTATGATATCTTCTAATGTGGTAATGGGCTTAATATTTCTTTTAATAGTTTTTTTGGCGATTAGGAAAATGTTAATTTGCTAGAGCTTGTTACTTAGGCTTATGATCTGATATTCACATTAAAGTATCTGGTGTAGAATTGGATGAAGGCTTTTGCTTGTAGGTGTTAATGTTGTAATAAGATGACTTTTTTTGTTTAACATCTCTTCTTGTGTTTCTGTTACAAGTTATGGTTCCTCCCCATCCTTGATATCCACTTGCCCTCAACATCACAATTTGTGAACAGGGATTCAGAAAGGTTGATCCAGACCGCTGGGAGTTCGCCAATGAAGGGTTCTTAAGGGGTCAAAAACACCTGCTTAAGGGCATTAATCGGCGAAGGCCTGCACATGGCCATGGAAATCAACAGTCACTGCAGTCTCATGCTCAAAGTTCATCAACAGGGGCATGTGTAGAGGTTGGGAAGTTTGGTCTAGAGGAAGAAGTTGAGAGGCTCAAAAGGGACAAAAATGTTCTCATGCAGGAACTTGTCAGATTGAGGCAGCAGCAACAATCCACTGATAACCAGTTGCAGACCATGGTGCAGCGTCTTCAGGGTATGGAACAGAGGCAGCAACAAATGATGTCTTTCCTAGCAAAGGCTGTACAGAGTCCTGGCTTTTTAGCTCAGTTTATGCAGCAGAATGAGAACAGTAGACTCGTATGTGATGCTAACAAAAAACGAAGGCTCAGGCAAGATGGTACTGCTGAGAGCGACTGTACTCCTGCTCCTGATGGACAGATTGTGAAGTACCGGCCTCCATTGAATGAGTCTGCAAAAGCAATGTTTAGGCACATCATGAAAGCAGACACTTCTTCTTCATCATCCAATGCAATTGATAGTGAGAGCTCTTTGAACCGTGTCTCTGGAGTCACTCTTCAAGAGGTTCTACAAACACAACAGGCACCTTCCATCTCGGTTCCAACAACAGATGTTACAATGGCTGATCATTCCCAGATACCAGAAATGATATCAGAAACTATTCCTGAGGAAAATTATGCAATACCTGATTCAGAGAATGATGGTGGGTCTGTAGAGCCCATTTTATTTGGAACAGATGGGTCTGGACCTTTTGAACTTGATAACATCTCTCCTGATCCTGACATTGATGCCTTGCTGGACAATTCAGCCTTCTGGGACGAGCTACTGGTGCAAAGTCCATTGACTGAGGAGAGACAATCAACTTCTGTGGACGACCTTACACATGAAGTTGACGTTAAGCCAATGGAGAATGGCTGGGACAGATCACAAAATATGGATCAGCTTACAGAACAGATTGGACTTCTGGCATCTGATACAAATGAAGTTCGATCTCATTCACCAAAGCCTATATCTCAATGAAGCTACTTTTCTTGATAATCAACATGATTTTCTCTATTTTGCACATATTAGGGGGAATTAAAATATGGGTTTGACTTGTGAGCTTGAAATCTTCCCCCCTTCCATGTCTTGTCGTAGAATCAGATATATTTCACACTAGTAGTGTTGCTGAAAACTCTAGCATCATGTGTATAGACATTCGCTTTGTTTGAACTTAAAATGATTTTTTTTCTATCGACCAAGTCATGTGTATCAAAGCTATTTGATCCAACCTTTCTCATATAGAAGGGAGTGTCAACGAATTTTTTATATTCTCAAATAACATTTTAAGATTGATGTATCAAGTATGAAGTTGAGACCTCCTTTATGTAGAAGGGAAATCTAAACACCATTTGACCCCTACATGAGAACGACCGAGCAAGGGTTGGAAAGAGAGAGGCCTAATAAGGGTTAGATAGAGAGAAACCCAACTAGAGTTAGAGAGATAGATATGAAGTACTCTTGTTAGGACTTAAACGAGGTCTCCAAGACTAAAGGTCAAGTGTTTGATCAGATCATATAAGCTTTGGTCATATGGGTCCATGATTATTGATAATTCTATAAACTAAACTGGTTATGTTATGGTAAATATTCTTTTGGGATTTGGTTTCATGGTCCATCAAGTTGATATACCCTTGGTTTTATTATTATAATTGTGAACCTTGTCTGTTTGTGAATTATTTCATAGATGATATTTGACAGCTAAGATTTTGATACTGTCATGTCATTTTAGTGGTAGGAAATTATGGAGTGAATGTTACTCCGAAGAGAAGAAAGAGCCACCAAAGTCTATAATAACAGTTGTCTTGAATTTGTGGTAGCAGAAAATGACATAATCTATCTCAGAAGACAGATATACACAATGCCCACTTGGCACCACCACCATTATTATTGTTATTATTATGTCTGAAAATAAAATAAAAAATATAAATTCACTTCACTTTCTTCATACCCACTATTATTCCATTATATTTATACATGAACATAACTTAATAACATTAAAAGGAACTATAGTTACTGAGTTAAAGCTACATGATTTTGTTACTAAAAAAAATACTATTCAATTTACAAATTGTGTATCAAGTTCTTTACTAGATGTCCTCCTGTTCTATAATACACAGTGTATATCAATTTTGAAATCGTCTATAAATAGTGTCATAAAAACGCATCTCACCATTCAGATCTATTGAGACAATTTATATGTCATGTGTTGACATATGCTCACATCTTGTAGGCGAGCTCATTACAGGCACAATGATTCAACCGTAAAAATATATTTAATTGGCTGTTTCATTAGTCTCGAGCTCACACAACATGCAATACTGATTTTCTAAAAAGATAAATTCCTCAAAACAAAATGGATGAAAATAACATAATCTCGGTTCCCCTTCGCTTTTTTGTTATAGTTGCTTCTACGTGATAAAACAGAAATGGTCGCTTCAACACAACTTCAAAATGATTCAAACCTACCCAATCTTAACCAAATCTGAAAATCATGTTCCATTAAGTTTAAATCATTTTATTATTGTCAGAGGAGGCCGAGGTCTTCGGTTGTGTTGAGCACATGCTCTGTCTATGCAATGATTAGTTAAATTATTCGATAAACAATAAGAAAGAATTAAAGAGAATCTAGACCAGGTACGTATAAATAATTAGCACATGGGTAATATATCATAGGTCAGCGTGTATCAATTATTGTATACATCGATGTAAGCGCGCCGTTTCCATTACATTACGTCACGTGACTATTATTTTACCATTTTACCCATCCCACCAGGTTATGGATGGGAGGGCTAATTTGGTCAATCCGTATGACAAGAACCAACGACCAGGATCGCGTGACGGTTGTGTGCTAAACCGAAGAAAAAGGAAGAAAAAAAAAGTGTAAATAAATAGAGAACGAGAAGAAGAAAGAAGAGAAGAGTAAATATTTATGTAATTAAATTATTTTTTTTGGCTTGAATCTGAATAGCCAGCTAATATTCTTTGTCTCTCTCACTTTTTCTCCTTCCTCCTGAAATAAGATCGGAGGGGATAGAGAAGGAGAAGGAGAAGGAGAAGGAGAAGAAGTGTCCCAAAAGGAAACAAGCAATAGGCTTTGTTTTCCATATCTCTCTGTTTCTCGCCGTTGATTTTTTTTCCCGAGAAAATTGTGAACCAATAAAGAAAATCTCAGAGAGGGAAAGAGAGAGCAATGGGGAAGGGAGAGGTGGCTACAGAGACGACGAAACTCAATGCCGGATCCAAGTATCCATTGAGCTTGTGGGAGGTGGCTATGGCTTTTGCTATCGTCTTCGGATTCGGTTTTGGCCTTCTCTGTGTCTATCTCACCATGCCCGCCTCTGATTACAGCTTCCTCAAGCTGCCTCGCACCCTTCAAGATCTTCAAATCCTCAGGTTTGCTTTTCTTATTTCTCTATTTCAATTGTATGTAATTTGGGTTTAGCTTGTTTGGTTCCTAGGAAAAAAAACCCTTTTACTTTCCTGGAAAATGGGGGACAATGTGTGCTTTGTATTTTTCTGCATCTGTTTTATGCTGTTCCTAGAGAATCTTTGTTTGGTTTGATGAATGCAGCTTTGTAGTAAAGATTTTTCCTCCACAAAAATGGTTAATTAACTTGTGAAGGGAAAAAAAGTTTGGATCTTGAAGTTAAAGGAGTGGTTTTTTTTTTTGGAACATATGCCAATGAAGAATGCTTTTACTTCTACATTTCAGCCTTGGTTATTTACATATTTGGTATTATTGAATAAATGTATTTAGAATCGAGGAATGTGCCTAATTACTTCAATTTATCAACAATTATGATCCAATTGGCTATACTTGTTTCATTAAAATTACCCATTTCTTCATTGGCATTTGTAAAGAAGGATTGATTTCTGATATTATCAAGCTTTTGTGGATTTTTGTTTGTATAGGGGTAACCTCGAGATTTACACAACAGACTACACCATACAGGTCCTTGTTGGGTACTCTGCAGTATACATTTTCATGCAGACTTTCATGATTCCTGGTACCCTTTTCATGTCATTGCTTGCTGGATCTCTTTTTGGGGTTTTCAAAGGTGTGGCATTGGTGGTGTTCACTGCCTCTGCTGGTGCTTCTTCTTGCTATTTCCTCTCTAAGCTGATCGGGCGACCCCTTGTGTTCTCTCTTTGGCCTGATAAACTCAGTTTCTTCCAGGACCAGGTAAGTATTAAAACAGAATCGTGGATTGATACAAAAGAAAAAGTGTGATGATCTGTCTTCTTTTACTCTCAGGTGGCTAAAAGAAGACAGGGCCTTCTGAATTACATGCTTTTCCTAAGAGTGACCCCAACCTTGCCTAACACGTTCATCAATGTTGCTTCACCGATAGTCGATGTGCCTTTTCATATTTTCTTATTTGGGACTGTTATTGGACTCATTCCTGCTGCATATGTCACTGTCAAGGTTTGTTCTTGCTGATATATTTTTTTTACCAACTAAATCAAGTGTATCAAAGCATTTGGTCTCAAGACCTTGTTTAGGTAGAAACAAGAGGGCACCAAACATTTTTTGATTCTTAGAGAACTTTTTTAAGATGCGTGTATCAAGCATGAGCTCTCTTATGTAGAAGGGAACTCTTTTACCCCCATTTTGAGAGAGGCCCCACAAGGGCTAAATATAGAGAGAAAGAGGCCCAAAGGGTTGGATAGAGAGAAGTCCAATAGAAGTTGGGAATAAATAAATGAGTGAGGTGCCGCTGGTAGGACTTGAACCGTGGTCCGAAGACCTGGTTCATGTGCTTGATCAGTTGGACAAGGAAGCTTTGGTTTGCTCTTGCTGATACTAGTGTTGGTTTTTAGGAACTTGATTGGGATGATAATAGAAATCTCAAACAAATTGAAGTTGATAAATAGCCAAGCACTTGATAGGAAAGAATGAAATGTGCCTTATCCTTGGGAACAAAGTTCTATGGATTAAAGAGAAGCAAGACATTTTGGCAATGCTAAGAAGGTTTTGTTAGGGTGCTTTATGATATCCTAAGCATAGAAAGACTGTCTTCTTAAAGCTTAATCAACTATTTGAGTTGGTACTTTATTTATTGTGATACTTCTGCTTGTAGAAGAATATAGATATCAATTATAATGGAAAAATATCAACCAACTCCCTCGGTTGTGCAGGCTGGAATTGCTCTAGGAGAATTGCAATCAGTAGGAGACCTTTATGACTTCCATTCCATTGCCACATTATTCTTCATCGGTATCCTCTCCGTCACCCCCACACTATTGACCAAGAGTAATTAGTAGCTTCTCATCAGATGAGCATGCTTGATGCACATGGAGCAATGATTCCTCTACCATTTCTTATGTACATACTAGTGTTGAATAACAGCTACGTAGTGGTTTCTTTCTAATGATTGGAAGAAATGATGGGAAGGGATATCGAATGGTTGCTCAATGAAGAACTGGTTGTGGCAGGAGACAAGCTTCTATAGTACATTGTTCTTGAAAGAAGTCTGCACATAGTTCTCTGGTCTTTATCATAGCTTTAGGCTGAAATTTACGAGTTGCAAATTGTTTCTGTTTATGCAAGTTACTTGGCTTTGACAGAGAGAGCATACCCATGTATGTTATGGTTTGTACTTTGTAGAAATCTGAAATATATGGAAAGCTAGAGCAAATTTGGATATCCCCTGCTTGTCTATATGCAGATAGTTATTGCGAACCAAAAACATTTTGATTAGATGTAGAAAATGGTTGATTATTTTTTGGGAATAAGGTCAAGGGCATTTTTGTCATTTTTTGATGAAAAAGAACTGTGCAAATGACCCATAAATAAATGGTTAGACATGTCTGGTTTAGATTGGCAAAGAACCACCTTATTGCGACTGGAAAGCTGAGTTGAAACCTTGTAAACATTCTCAGAGAAATGTTGAACACAGCACAACACTTAATTTTACAGCATCATTGCCATAAGAGAAACAAACACAGCTAGCGTAAGGAAAGCAAGGTTCTTGTTCAAAGGACTACATAAATTGATAAATCAATAAATAACAAAACTAGTCATTACAAGGACTGATAAACCAAAAAACTTTGACAATATTGTCAGCATACATATATGGTGGCATCAATGACCAAAATAGATCTTTTCTTGAGTAATGTTTACTTGAACTTCTTTGCTTTCTTGTTTCTTTGAGCGCTGCCTGGACTTCGACTATCCATCTTACGTTTCTTCCCAGCTGCTTGATTGGGAGCACCACCATCATTCAGGGTTTTCGCCTTCCTGGCTGCTACTGATGGCCTCTTCCCAGTGCGTTCTTTCGGTTTCTCTCCCTTCTGACTTTTAAAGTTTGACCTAACTGAGTCAACGGTTTTTTGATATGATTTCTTTTGGACGCCAGATTTGCTAGCACGCAAACCTTGGTAAGCCAATGGGGCCTTGGTATCAGGTTTGTATCTACTGTCTGAAGGAGTCCTTGAGTCAGGTCTGAACTTCTTTGCAGGGTAATTAGATGCTGATGCAGGTGATGACATGTTGCTTCTCTTAGACGGGGTGGAGTCTGACCTGGCATGTGAGAGCCTCAGTTCTCGATCTCGAAGCCACAAATTTCGTTTCTTGACAACCATATGTGCAGCATCCTGAAAGCAAGAGTTAAGGTATGGTAAGAAATGAAATTACGGGTATGATAATGCACGAGCATAACAAAAGAAATGGATTGGTGTTATTAGGTGATAGAGAGAGAGTATACACCATGCTGATGATCAAACAAAGTTCTTGCATTAGATCTATTTTAGTTATGAAGGTTTTGAGATATACATAACACATAGCTTTATCCACACAAAAAAAAGATACTTGAAACTAGAAGTACTTATCTAGCTAATAACTCTAACAAAGCCAAAATACTATTTATTACACAATGAAAATAGGGTAAATTGCACATAACTACCTTTATCAATTGTTCACAAACACATAACCTCGTAGTAATTTTCTACAGACAAATGACTACCCTTATGAATTTTCATGTGTCACCATTGTAAAAAAAATTCAATTTTTTGCCCATGAAAATATAGTACACTGAAATAGATATTAAGAGCAGTTCGAACATACCCTTGTTTTGAACAAGACATAGGCTATTCCCTTGCCCACACTTGAATGAGGATCTCTAATAACCCGAACGGCTTCAATGCTGGACTCAAGATTACCAATACCACAGAACAATTGATAGAGTTCTTCATCCTGTACAATATGAGCACATACCCACATTAGAACAACAAAAATATCCATCAACAAAAGCACGCATGTATGAAATGGTAAATGCAATAATAGACCTACCTTCACATCAAAAGGGAGATTACCCACAAAAACAGTCCTCTTGTTATCATAAATTGGAGTCTGATCCCCTTTAAGCTTCTTACGAGGTGGACAAGCTCTGTCAACACGAATGTGGTTACCTTCAAACTGAATTAACAGAAACAAGTAGTCAAAGAAATGCATTGACCAAATTTCAATAACAGAGACACATACTTCCGACTCAAATAATTGATTGAACAGTTGAAGAGTTAACATACCATAGCCATGTTATGGGCCAGAGAAGCCTGTGCAGATTCCTCGGTTTTGAAAACAATGTAGGCATGAACACTGCAAAGGTGTCACCTTCTAATCAGAAAGACGAACATGATAATACAAAAGAAAATGAAGACAACACAGTACAAATCATAAACAAATATCATATCGCACACAATGCAACTCATATGAAATTTGGTGAATGTTTTAGCATATGTACAATGTTTGACATCACAAATCCAATGGAATCATATAAGGTTTGATAAATAAATGCAATACAATACCTGTCAACAGCATCATTTATCTGTTTCTTTCTTATTGCTCCTGTCCTGGGAGTTTTGGACTGATCAAACAGAGATTTCAAAACACAGTAAGGCAAATTATTGCAAACAAAATATATGCAACATAGATTATGGAGCAGAAATTAATGGAACTTGATATGATCAAACCAGAGACGCTCACATCCAATATTGGAATTGATCGAATTCTGACAGACTCCACCTCCCCAAACTGGCTGAACTCCTTCAACAAACCCTTCTTCTTCACCTTCAATGGCAGATTCCCAACAAACACTGTCCTCCGAAGCTTGCTCTCATCATCAAACCCTTCCTTTGGGACCAACAGTTCAGCAGCATCATCCACCTTCTTCCTCTTCTCCCCAACTTTAGCCACCTCACCTTCCTCTCCTCCATCAGTTTTAGGCTCCGGCATTGTTCCGTACTTCTTCACCTCATACTCCGTCTCGAGCTCATCTCTCTTCCTCTTCTTCTTCGTCTTCTTCTTCGACTCAGAGCCCGTAATGGGTTCGGTACCAGAATCCAATTTGGGGTTCTGGGTCCTCTCCTTCTTCGATTTCCTGGTCTCCGCATCATCATCAGATGAATATGAATCAAGACCAGACCTTTTCACCTTGCTTCTATACTCACTCTTCAGCTTTGCGAGATCGAGAGGCTCTGAATCTCCATTTTTAGGGTTTTCGACCTGAGTCAGCTCTGTCCCTGGTTCTTTGGCTTTTCTCCGGAAGGGGTTGGTGTCGGAGAAGATAGAAACCGCTGCGCTCTGATTTTGGGTGTCGCCGAATATGGTACTGAATACGTCGACGCCGCTTGTGGGGTTGGCCTCTGCTCCACCACCGCCATCTTCACCTTCTTTCTGCTTCTTCTTCCCCATTGTTTTGCTTCAGACAGACGGCACTAGCAAGGATTGGTTTTGGATGCAGGTAGAGAATGAACAAGTTTCTTACTTGAAAATAAAAAACACATCTTTGTAATGTATGTAACCCTAATTGGGCAAATTGGGGGTGTGCAATTTCCGAGCCAAGCCTATCCACCCGGACCCGGACCCATAAATTGAATTGTGGGGCCCGTCAAACAAATGATGTATAGTGTGTGCTATCAATTTCTTTTACCGGTTTTGACATTGAAACAAATGTATACAGGACAATGATATAGAACAAATTTAGAACTAAGAATCAATTTCGATTATTGGATGGAAAAATTAGAAGGTTAGGATTGAACAATTTCATTAATAACAACTTATTATAATTTTTACAAACTTTGGTTTTAAAATAAACATTACACAATACAAAAGGGTATTGTTGTCAAATTGTTGTAACTCTAATCTAATAACTCCTTCAGCAAAATTGTGGATGAGATTCCAACAACTTTTTATTGGGTTTCAACAAATTATGCACGATATTCCAATAATTTCTCAGTGAGGCTTCAACAATTTTTAAAGTGCTTTCAATAATTTTTTATTAGATTCCAACAAATTGCAAATGAGGTTTTCAACAATTTATGAGGACGTTCCAACATTTCTTAATGAATTATTTACAATTTTTTAATGATGTTCCAACAAATTGTAATCAAGCTTCCAACTAACTAAAAAGATATTCCAACAATTTTTTTCTTAATTACAAATTGTAAACTATTATTCAAATACAATTTTTTTTTTTCCGAAAAAAATCGAACGTAAAATTGTCTTGGAAAATTTTTGTAATCACTTGAGTACTAATTAATAATAGTTGACTTTAATCTAAAGGATCTACTGCTGGATATATACCCTTGGAAGCTAATCCTCTTGATAG
>JAYMSW010000978.1:0-18513 GCA_036897725.1 Erodium texanum | reverse complement strand
TACAATTTGTTTTTTTTTTTCAGATTTGGAAACAAGATTTGATAATGATGTCACAATTTCATTATGGGAATAGGAAAAGTAAAAGGGGGAATCGTTATAGTATGTTGAATATACTAAATTGCCTTTCAATTGTTGTTAAATGACCATAATAAATTTGTTAACTTCTTTAATTACTGATATGACATCATTAATCTCAACCATTAAAAGAGATGGATCCAATGGTCATTAAACGTTTCCCGTTTTCACCCAAAAATGAGGTTTTCACCTAAATACACCTATATATATAGATTAACAATCTGTTGCAAACCTATGTTCAAAATGAGAACTAAGAATCGTTTTTAACCATTAGATGCAATAAATATATGGCCAAGATTGCACACCTAATTAATGGCAAAAAAATTGTAATTTCTTCAAAATTCGAATTTATAGTTATCATTTATAGACCAAGAAGGGTAATATTTGAACAACTTAAGCACAACACAATTAACCCTAATTAATATTCCGACAATTTAGGTAGAAAGTTCCAGTGGTTTATGTATAAAGTATCAACAAATTATGAATGAGATTCCATCAATTTTTATACGGGGTTCCAACGGTTTACATACAAAGTTTCATTAAATTCTGAATGTCATTCCAGTAATTTAACAAAGTTCCAACAATTTTATGTGCTATGTTCCAACAAATCAAAACGAGATTCCAACAATTTATATGTGAAGTTTCAACAATTTATATACAAGATTTCAACAATTTTTTAACGATTTTCCAAAACATATTCAACAAATGTTGAACTAAAATAAGATTTTTTTTTTGTGTGAAAAAATAAGGAGTCCAACAACTATTCTAACATTTTTTTAAAGTCCGGTTGTAAACCCAACAGAAATTTGAAATTAAACTGAATGTGACTAAATAGATATTAAGTTATTAATAATTAAATAGTTGATTTTGACTTTATGTTAAATTGTGCATATTAACCCTACTTGAACTAAATAAATTAAATTATTAAATATGTGTCTAAAAATAGAGAGTCATTGATTAAGTTGCTATCTATGGATAAGATTGGTTCTTAATTCTCATTTTAAGATGCGTTTGTACTAGAGTGTTTTCCTATATATACATACCAACCATATAAGTGTACAAAATAACGATATTATAGACCCAAATTTCAGTGCACAATAGATATTAGAGCATATCTCTTCTACTGTTTAATAGCCAAATCGATTACCGAGAGCATCTCCAACCCGCTACAAAAATAATAATGACATTTAAGTGATTCTAAAGTTGTGATTGGATCAAACACTACTTTTGATTTTTTTTATTATTAATCATTTTACTATTAAACAATTAAAAATAATATTTCGGTGTAGAATTTGGTGCATGAATTGGAATGAACAATCCTTTTGATGTAAAAGTTACACTATTTTGCAGTAAAATATATACAAAAACAGTGTATTGAGTTAGAGATATCCTAAAACGTTTAACATGGATAACCAAAACATGTAAAGATATCGACATAGAGACTTGAACTCTAGTCACGTACATTCAAATTCAAGCGCCGAATCAATTAGACAAATAAATGTTGGTAACCCTAGATTTATTATGCATAGTCCTCCACTGCTATTTTCCCTTCAATGATTCGAGCTGCGCAGATGATGATACGCAGGTGGATCCACATGAGCACTTGTTGGATAACGTTGACTACTGGTGGACGGCGAGCCATCCTCCTATTACCTCTACTTCGCATATCAGAAGCTATAGAGAGTAACCATGAGCATGTGAGACCTCTACTTGCATACCAGAAGCTACACAAGGATATTTTTAGAGCCATACAAATTGAAGAGTATTAAATTCAATTGTCAATGAAGGAACAAACCCAGAAATATTTTACTAAATATTCATATTTGTTTATAGAATTGTAATCAGTCATAATCACGGGCTCGGACAACGAACTTAAGGTTCCAATGGCGCCAAGGCCAAGATCGTGGATGCGTCGACGCGTGTCATTCATAATCAATCGCTAGGATCATTTTATGATTGATAACTCATCATGCCGCGACACAGTGTATATTCTCCCTCGCATACAATTTTTAATTTCGGACATTGACAAGTTTAAACAATACCCTAGACTGTAAACTCGATAGAAATTTGGATAACGCAAACGCATTGTGAAACGAAATTATAATACACGGCAGATATTTGCTCACTTCAAAATCATCCAACGGTTCAGATTCCAAGCTGAAACTTCCTTCTCTCGTGTTCGTCTCCTTGTATTATCTTCACACCATCCAGACCCAGTCATGTTTCGTCCTCAGACGGACACATAGTTACATTCACGTACACAACGCGAGCCCATTCTGCTATTAGGGTTTCGATGACGATATCGATTGAGTCTCTGCAACCCGTAAGCCACACTCAGCTTTATCTGTATTCGAGTTTGAATTACAATTTCCACTACTCGCATGGATTGAGCTTCTTCCCCGGTAAATCTAGGGCTTTAAGTTGTTTTGGAGCTAATACTACGCGGTGTCATTCGGAAACCCTGCACAGACCAGCTAGATTGTCCAACAATTCCGAGAAATTCAATCTTTGGGGAGGTTTCAGGAAGAGTTATGGTTTGAGAGAGAGCAGAATTCGAGCGAACAGTCCGGAAAGAGACTCCAAATCTGGTTCAACGGAGGAGGGCGATGCTGAGGCCAGTGAGAGTAAAGGGGTCAATCCAAAATCGCCTAATCCGACTTCTCCGGCGACGAATACGAGTAAGGAGAAGCAGGGAAAGGGGGTGTGGTCTTGGTGGTGGTCTTTGAAAGGACAGAAGTGGCCGTGGCCGCCGAAGATTACGGTAAGGGGAGTCATAATGTTGCTGTTTCAACTGGGGTTCGTCTTCTTCATTATGCCGGGGTTCCGGCCCGGAATTTGGTTTCCGGGTTCGGAGCAAAAGAACAAGACCAAGGTTGTGAGAGTTCCGTACAGTGATTTTTTGAGTAAGATTAACAGCAACCAGGTCCAGAAGGTGGAGGTTGATGATGTCAACATTGTGTTCAAACTGAGGCAGGATATGGATATTTTGCAGGCAAGAGATAGTGAAGCTGGAGTTTCGAGCAAGTTGCGCGAAGCGGAGCCTTTGGTTCTGAGGGGTTTGGCTCCGACGAGAAAGATTGTGTATACTACTACCAGGCCAAATGATATTAAGGCTCCTTATGAGAAGATGCTTGAGAATGAGGTGGAGTTTGGTTCACCATATAAGAAGGATAAGAAGTCTGATTCTGATTCTAATGGATTCTTTAACTGGAAT
This sequence comes from Erodium texanum, assembly GCA_036897725.1. Classification (NCBI taxonomy): domain Eukaryota; kingdom Viridiplantae; phylum Streptophyta; class Magnoliopsida; order Geraniales; family Geraniaceae; genus Erodium; species Erodium texanum. Next base: position 15,224 of record JAYMSW010000978.1, on the reverse strand, counting down.
CTGGTAAGTTCTAAATGTTAAATTTGCTTACATGCTCACTATTTAGGAAGCTTTCGTGATAACGAGAAGCTTATGAAGTCCAGATATTGAAGTGGCTTGTTAGTACAATTTACTATGTACTGAAATTGTAGTAAGACAAGCATCAAATGAATAAACTTATTGCAGTTTCACTTATCGCTTAGAATTTGGAACCAATATAAAAATATATTATCCCATAAACAATTGAGTAATGGTAGATTTTTATCTGTGTGAGTAAGTTTGTACTACTGCCTCTTGGAATATTATGTTTCCCACTGGCTTTTACCCAAATATTGTTTATTTCTTTTTTGAAGGCAGCATTAGTTCTCTCAATCCTGCAAAATTATTGTTTTCTTAACAAAAACAAAACACTCCAACTTTAAATGATTATGAGTTTTCTATAAATCCGTGTTATTTCTGGATTGAAAAGTTATGTTTGGCAGTGACTTTGGTATGTTCTTTGCAGGTAAATATGCTTGTTATTGGACTATTTTGCCTGCTTGTTGAAGGAAGCTCTTCAAATGTTTCTCAGGTATGAAAAAAAGTATCTTTTTTTTTTTGTACCTCAAAATTAATGTTACATGGCTTTGAGTGTAAATATGCTCGTATAAGGCAGTCAGTTGGTCGGATTAGAAGCCGCAAGCATGGAGGTTTGAGTAGGGAAAAAGATTCTGAACAAGGGAAAACGATCACCTTTGCTGATGTTGCTGGTGTTGATGAGGCCAAAGAAGAGCTGGAAGAAATTGTGGTATGTTGAACTGCACCTAAACTTTTACCACTACGAATTGTAAACAAATTTGGCGAGTTGGAAAGATTTCCCAATCATTCAGATATGGTTTTCATGTTTCTGTGGCTGACGTTTGTCTCCAGGAATTTCTCAAGAATCCTGACAGATATGAACGGTTAGGTGCTCGTCCACCTCGAGGTGTCCTCCTGGTGAGTTTTAGCTACTACAGAGTGCCGGTGAAACTTAATGCATGGGCTACCGAGGATGAGTTCATGGTTGGAATATTTATTGTGTGCTATATGAGAAAAATTAACAGTTTTATGGATGGAATCATCCATTTCAATTCTCTTCTGCAGAAAAGAACTTATTTTATTTTGTGAAACATTGTCAGTATTGGGTATTGGGATGAAAACAATCTTTGCAAGGCTCTCTGGAGTAGGTTTTTCAAGCAAGAAGTTATTCATATATGATGTTATGAAATGAAATCATGAACTTCTCTTCTTAGCTTCATGATGAACTGATCAAAATATGATTTTGACCAGTTTTTCCTTACATAGGAGGTTTCTAAAACAGTAAAACCTTTATGGCTGTGCTTTGATAAAGTTTAGGGAATGGGAATAACCTTAATTTGTGTGTAATTTATCCTCTTTTTGGTTCCCATTCCAATACCCCTATCTCCTAACATGGGGATGCCGGGATGGAAATGGGGTATGTGAGGGAATGGAAATGGAATTGGGGATTATGTAAACTTTGCATCTCCTCTAATTTACATACAAATTAGGGTTTGATTCTAATTTCCATTTCCGCACAAATTTTATCCAAATGCAGTGTCAATGGTATGTGTCCAATTGCTATTTCCCTGTCCATGTAGATCATATTAAGGTTCTCTTGAAGCTAGTTAGCAGAGTATTGTTTATTGGATTCTAGTTTTAATGTGCTCAATGTGTTCTTGCATGTGCTACAGGTGGGCCCTCCTGGTACAGGTAAGACTCTTCTAGCCAAGGCTGTAGCTGGGGAAGCTGATGTGCCATTTATAAGCTGTTCCGCCAGTGAGTTTGTAGAGTTGTATGTTGGCATGGGTGCCTCCCGTGTTAGAGATATGTTTCGAAGGGCAAAAAAGCTTGCGCCAGCAATAATTTTTATTGATGAGGTGAATATACGTTTGCTTACGGACTTAAGCAAAAATCTTTACCATTTCAACCTCTCTGTGGGTTGTCAGCTAAACTGTTAAACCTTTTCGTATATGTAGATAGATGCAGTTGCAAGGAGTCGAAATGGTGGTAAACGTCGCTTTAGCTCTAATGACGAACGAGAGCAGACATTGAACCAATTGCTCACTGTATGTTATGCCAAGTTTTGTTTTTCCTTCCTGAGCATATTATCCATAAATCAGAGTGGTAATAATGTGTTCTCAATTAAAATGCAGGAAATGGATGGGTTTGATACCAACTCTGCTGTGATTGTTCTTGGAGCAACCAATCGTTCAGATGTCTTAGACCCTGCAATTAAGCGTCCTGGGAGATTTGATCGTGTGGTTACGGTTTGTGTTTTATACATCTCTTCAGTTCGGAGTTTTTTCTGTTAAGAGTTCGTTACCTGTTACGACTTATGAGTCTGTTTCCTATTACTGGTTTGTTACCTATTAGTAGTAGTCTATTTCCTTTTCCTAGTTTGTTTCCTATTTAGTATAAGATGTTCCCTATATAAAGTGATTAGTTGTAATTCGATATCAATTCAGAATAAAAGTTATCAGTCAATAATATTCTATAATTTTAGAATTCAGCAAAATAGCCCCGTTAAGATTAATCCTGATGTGATTTTCCAGGTGGAAGCACCAGGTAGGGCTGGAAGAGAAGCCATTTTGAAAGTGCATGTTGCCAACAAAGAACTCCCTTTAGGAAATGATGTTGACCTTAGTACTATTGCTGCTATGACAACTGGTTTTACTGGGTACTGATCCTCATCAGTTCCCTTTTCTTTTTTCTAACTCCTACCTGTGGTTAACACAACTGGGTGACTTTTTTTTCATCTCAATGGTCCTCAGGGCAGACCTTGCTAACTTGGTAAATGAAGCTGCCTTGTTGGCAGGAAGACAGAACAAAGTTATTGTGGAGAAGGTTGATTTCATTCAAGCAGTGGAGCGATCAATAGCGGTAATTCTCTCCCTATAGTGACATGTTTATCTGGCTAATGTACCATTTCCCAAATAATTATTCAAGCTGTGTAAGATGTTAGTTTTTCTCTTTTTTGGGTGCCTGCTCTTTCAATGAGGAAGGGCTACCATTTTCTTCAGTAAATATCAAGTCATGTAGGAACTGAAAGTGAAAAGATACTTTAATTGAATCAGGGCATAGAGAAGAAGACATCAAAATTACAACAAAGCGAGAAGGCAGTGGTTGCTCGGCATGAAGCTGGCCATGCTGTTGTAGGAACTGCTGTTGCAAATCTTCTTCCTGGACAACCACGTGCTGAGGTAATTACTAGAGTAGATTATAATATTAGTGTAAAAATGAAGAAAAGAAACTAGCACTGTAATTTTTGATAATGCTATTTTCTGTGAGCACAAAGTAGGTATTGCAATAAATAAAAGCGTGTGTGCCTGTCTTATCAGAAACTAAGCATAATGCCAAGGTCAGGAGGTGCATTGGGGTTCACCTATACTCCTCCAACACACGAGGATAAACATCTGCATTTCATTGATGAGTTACGTGGTCATTTAGTTACACTTCTTGGAGGAAGGGCTGCAGAAGAAATAATTTATTCAGGCCGCGTGTCAACTGGTGCACTTGACGATATACGGCGTGCAACAGACATGGCATACAAGGCAGTGGCTGAGTGTGGTCTTAATAAAACCATAGGCCCTATTTCCGTGTCTGCACTTTCTGGTGGTTCTGGTGAATCTTCTCCCTGGGGCAGTGATCAGGTATTGATTTTCTTCATTTGTTTCTATTCTTCTTGACTGTGTGCAGTCAAACTGATCCTAGACCGAAAACAACAGGGGCATGTTGTAGATCTTGTTCAGAGGGAAGTACAAGCACTGCTGCAATCTGCGCTTGATGTAGCACTTACTGTCATCCGTGCTAATCCTACTGTTTTGGAGGGTCTAGGTGCCCACTTGGAAGGTACCATCCTTGTTACTAATTGATCTGATTTCTTAAAGCTAGAATGCATTATCCTTTTTTTATGAACTTTGTTTATGAATATAACAATCAGGTGAAAACTGAAGGTTGTAATGAAAACGGAAAACCATTTGTGTCCATCGGGTTGAAATTTGTAAGGGCTAAGATGTTTCCAAACATAAGTTACGAAACTTGATGTAACATTGTAAAGTTCCAAACTTTGGAAGTTCTAAACTGAAGTTTGGAAAGTTCCAAACTTAGTTTCAGTCGTTAAAATTGCAATACAATGGCTATAATTAGTTTTGAGCCTTCCCTTACCTTACCTTACCTTACTTTACCTTATTATTGGTAACTCTTTCAACAAGAAAGTATGTAACTATTTGAGATATTCAATTGTATTAATCATCTTAAGTGTGTCCACAGAAAATAATTTCTAACAAGAAAGTAAATAGAATCCCGCTACTTGCTCAGTATTTTATTTGTCTCAGAGACTCTCAACCCAGATTCAAATTACTATCTTTTAATCAAATGATAGTTTCCAGCAAATTATGGGTCTATATTGGTTTTAGACGAGTCAATGTATAATATTATAAGTATCACTGAGGTTGGGTGTGAGAAGGACTTGACATTGCTGCTTGTGATGGTACTCATTACCATGATCTGACATTCTTGGTTCAGATAAAGGGAAAGTGGAAGGCGAAGAGCTAAAAAAGTGGCTGAAATTGGTGGTTGCACCGGCAGAACTTGCAATCTTCATTAGAGGCGAGCAATCCACTCTCCTAGAGTAAAGACAGGTTCTGAGTAACAGCTACTGCAGATGCAACGGCAGAACATAATCCTCCGTTTAGAATAATTTTTATCATACAGTTTTGTCTACAGAGCACGGCTTCCGGCTTAAACTTTGGGGTGTTTTTTCAGCTTCCATTATAGCCTGTGGCAATCTGTTCATGTCATATTCAATCATGTGCCCAACTGAACACTGTTGATGAAATGCAGAATTGGTTGGAATTGGTGAGTGTACACTTAGAAAATTTGGGATGTGATGTTTGTAGAGAAGGTTTGGACCTGGAAATGTGTTGTACATTGGACTGTTTGTTTAGTGATATACAGTGTTAAGCTAGTTTGTAATTGTAATTGTAATTGTTGCTCCGTTGTAGAACATTATGATACTGAATTGATGAGAAACTATGGATCTGCAACATATCACACTTCCTCAGGTCAAAAAAATTAGTGGTGATCTTTCCTAAGCTGCTCTTTTTTCAAGATATTTACTTAAGATGTTTTAGTTGTATATTGTTTTTTTTTACAAGTGAACATTAGTTCCATTAATCTATACTTCTCAAGATCAGTTTTAGAGTGCTGAGATAAAATTATTCTTGATTTTTAAGACTGAAAATAAAGATTGCAGTTAAATGGTACTTATTTTGTATGAAATTGAACATCGTTACTGCTTTCCCGTCTTGTTGATGAGTGACTTATCAGGTCTGCAAATTAATAATGTCGTTATATCAGAATAAATAAAAAGCAAAAAATGTACTAGTACATAATAAATTAAAGTTAAAATTATACGTTTCAAGTAATAACTACTTTAAATGTGAAAACTAATGAAACAAGTAAAGTGAGGTGCTACAAGTGAATTTCACCACTGAATTGATATTTTTAGTAGGAAGCAAAAATATCAGTGTCACTATCTGAAGTGGACACGAGCTTTTGTTTCTTTATTGAACAAAACAAGAATCACTTTATTTATAGGGACCACGGATCCTCATAAATTATTTTAGTGGGATTCAATTGAAAGCTGAATCAAATAATTGCCCCTTCGTAGATTTTTTATCTTTTACTACAGTAGCTTCATTAGATTTGTCCATTAAAAATCTTACCCGAGCAATCAAAAATCTTTCTAATGCCCACTAAGTTTGTAATGGATTTTTTCAACTCAATACATCATTGATATGGGGCCAAGAAGCACTAACGGCTTACTTTCTTTTGTCGTAAAAGGTCTTTGGGCCTCAAAAAGCCCAACTAAATATCAGGTCAGCAAAAAATTAGGAAATCTAACGGCTGCAATACGCTACCGGAAATCATCACCGATTTGGCGGAGAGAATCACGAAGTGTGCATCGATATTCGCGTGGTCTTGACCATACAGGATTTCTACGGTGTAAATAATGTATCAAAATATCTAAATTGGGACCCATCTGTGCCATGCACACGTAAGTATCCACTTTGGGGTGGGTTTTGAGGGTGGCGCTATAAAATGACAATAGCGAAGCTTGTGCTTCAAGTGGTAATTTTACTTCTCAGTGATTGGTAGAGAGCACAAGAGAGCAGATAAGAAGCTGATCAGTTCTTCTCTCAGGTTCGTCTTCTCTTTTTATCGTCTCCGTGAGCCCTAGGTCGCTTCGGTATCTGATTTACGCCTCTGTTCTGCTCATAGATTTGCTTGTAATTTTACTTGATTTTGGAGTATTTTCATACAAATCTGACATCTTCACCTTCTGGATCGATGACCGGTCATTCTGTGAAGCCTAAAGTTTCTGTTAGTGTGCCGAGAAAACGTAAGAAAACGAAATGTAGATGAATATATGAGGCTGAATTGACTTGGTGTATGAATATTTTCTGCAAATTTTAACGTCTTTGCGTTATTGTGCATCTTACCGCTTGTTTTCTTAGCTGATTTTCAGCACATGCTGGTTAAAGATAAATGTTGTTCATTTGTCGAGAAAACTGAGGGGAAACAAGAGATTGATATGGTTTAGCGCGAGAAAAGTGTAAAAATATAGTTGATCTGTCATTATCATGTAAGGAAGGATTTGACGAGCTCATTTTCTCGGTTCTGGAGAACAGGAAAATGTACAGTTTAAGATATTCTTTGGTACATATGCTGCTTCTTTTGTGAGTCTATTTTTCTTTACTTATAGAAGTAGAATTATTTTATTTTGATACTACAATTTACCCGTGTTAGTAAGAGTCAATCTTATTTATGTAAAAGTAAAGGGGCGTTACCACTTGACTTTCTTGAATATTATCAAGATTGATGTATCAAATGACTTTTATTATAAGATACCTTTATGTAGAAATGAGCTCATCAATGTCCCTTAACCCCACTTTTTGTAAGAGAGAGAGACCCAACAAGAGTGGGAGAGAAACTCAAGAGTGGGAAAGAGAGAAGCCCACGAAGAAATGGGGGAAATAGTGGGTAAACGATACCGTTGCTAGGACTCGTACCCTGGTTAGTAGGACCAAAGTTCAAGTGCACCAGCTTTGGTTATAGAAATAGAATTGTTATGTTTTGGTTGAGCTTGTTGAGATATATGTATGTAGTTGCCAAATCCTACTTATCATAGATGTTGAACTATCCTATATATATGATCTCTAGTACATTACTCAAATATCAACAAACACAATTCTATTACACCTTCAATGTGATATCTAACAATATACTTAAACAGAGGAATAATAAAATGATTCTGTTTTTGTTTTATTTTTTGAAAAGAAAATTATTGTTTTCAAGTCTTGAAAGTCATATGTTCTGATTGATATGTCTTTTCTCCTTACATATCAAAGCATTGGTGTACTTTAATCGGATTTCTTTGTGCATTAAGTACTGTAAATGACTAAATATGATTGGTTCGTTGTTGACTAATTTATTTTTCAATTTATTGCTGTTGTTTAGATTACCATGGAGATGGCATCAGTCCAAACTGCCTTGAAATTGACTATTTGCAAGAGTGGAAACTATCCTAAACCTGCAAAATTTCTAAGCTCTACCTTCTTGCCTGGGCTTGACGTCGCTTGCCGTTCAGCCAAGACTGGAATATCCTCCACTCATGTGAACTCGGGCCCTAGAGCCACACTGACATTTGATCCCCCAACAACCAATTCAGAGAAAAGCAAACCAAGGAAGCATACTGTTGATCCTGCTGCCCCTGATTTCCAGCCTCTTCCATCCTTTGAGGAATGTTTCCCAAGGAGCACAAAAGAACACGTGTATGTGCCTTTGTTGATTTTGAAGTTGTATATTTTGTGTATATTTTCACTAGTTGATTCTCATACATGCATTCCTTGACATATATGTCTTTTGCTTGTTTGTTGCTTTGTATGCTTCACAGGGAAGCTGTTCATGAAGAGTCTGGTCACGTACTGAAAGTTCCGTTTCGAAGGGTTCACTTAGCTGGGGATGACCCACATTTTGACACCTACGACACTAGTGGTCCTCAAAATATTAGCCCTCAGATAGGTAATGTGGATCAATCTTGTACTCGTGTATATAATTACTCTTAATTTTTCTACTCACAGATCGTGTTAATGACATGAGTTGTATATTGATTGGTTGTTAATGATAGTCATTTTTTCTGCCTACAATATGAATTTTGTTTTTGTATATTTGGTTGTTCAATGGTATATGCAGTTTGATACAACTAATTTTCAAGTACTAAAACTTCTTGACTACTCTCTTGTGTCTGCATATTCATACATTCTGAGTGACAGCATCTATTTACTTCTGAACCTGCTTGCTTTTTACTACAGAAGAAAGGAAAACGTATTATCTGGTAAAACTTCTAAATTAAGAACGCAAAGTGGTAGCTGGTACCAATGTTTCTGTTTTCATGCCAGCAGTGGTCAATGCAATTTGACTTTGTTATTTTCTGATCGAGCTAATTTTAGTAATAAATGTACTGTTTTCCTCTCCTTTTCAATTCTACTACTTGGATGTTAATAATAAGCCACTTGCCTAGTTTTCTTATTGTTATTGTTACACAGGACTTCCTAAGCTGCGCAAGGAATGGATTGATAGGCGGGAGAAGTTAGGTGGACCACGGTACACTCAGATGTATTATGCCAAGCAGGGTATTATAACTGAGGAAATGTTGTACTGTGCCACCCGTGAGAAGCTTGACCCAGAATTCGTAAGGTCAGAGGTGGCTCGTGGTCGTGCAATTATCCCTTCCAACAAAAAACATCTAGAACTCGAGCCAATGATAGTCGGGAGGAACTTTTTGGTCAAAGTAAATGCAAATATTGGAAATTCCGCTGTTGCAAGTTCCATAGAAGAAGAAGTTTATAAGGTCCAATGGGCAACCATGTGGGGTGGTGATACTGTAATGGATCTCTCTACAGGCCGCCATATTCATGAGACCCGTGAATGGATCCTGCGTAACTCTCCTGTACCAGTAGGAACTGTGCCCATCTATCAAGCCCTTGAAAAGGTAAATGGAATTGCAGAGAACCTTAACTGGGAAGTCTTCAAAGAGACCCTGATTGAGCAAGCTGAGCAGGGTGTAGATTACTTCACAATTCATGCTGGAGTTCTGCTTCGATACATTCCACTAACTGCAAAGCGTATGACTGGAATTGTTTCACGTGGAGGATCCATTCATGCAAAGTGGTGTTTGGCCTATCACAAGGAGAATTTTGCTTATGAACATTGGGATGACATACTTGACATCTGTAATCAGTATGATGTGGCCCTCTCAATTGGTGACGGTCTGCGACCTGGTTCCATTTATGATGCCAATGATACCGCTCAGTTTGCTGAGCTTCTAACTCAAGGAGAGCTGACCCGCAGAGCATGGAAGAAAGATGTGCAGGTAATGACATCTGGACGACCCTTTTAATGGCGTATTTCATATGTTTATTGCAATTCAAAGAAATGCTTCTAACTTAGATTGCTATGCTTATTGGCCTTGCAAGGTAACTGACAACCTCATATCAATAGCCATCATTATATTAGTGTCAACCATGATCACGAGTTCTATTTTTTGTTTTTGAGAAAACTTCTTGGCTTTTTGTTGCATCTAAGATAAGGATAGAGAATATGATCATTTCCCTCTTCATCTTACTCTTTAGACCGGGTTTAGCCAACACATCCGAATCATATAGAGCTGCTCAATATTCTCAAGTACCTAACTTGAGTTGGTTCTGTTTTCTTAAAGCTTAATTACTGCTCAGCTAGTTTAGAATATAATCCTTTTATGGGTAATTGATTGTAAACCTGCCATTTCTTATTGGATGCTTCAGGTAATGAATGAGGGACCTGGGCATATCCCAATGCACAAAATTCCTGAAAACATGCAAAAACAGCTAGAGTGGTGCAATGAAGCTCCTTTCTACACTCTTGGTCCTTTGACAACTGATATTGCTCCTGGATATGATCATATCACATCTGCCATCGGTGCTGCCAATATTGGGGCTCTTGGCACTGCACTTCTCTGTTATGTAACTCCAAAAGAACATCTTGGGTTGCCAAACAGGGATGATGTGAAGGCTGGAGTTATAGCCTATAAAATTGCTGCTCATGCTGCTGATTTAGCTAAGGGTCATCCTCATGCTCAAGCTTGGGATGATGCATTAAGCAAGGCCAGATTTGAGTTCAGGTGGTTGGACCAATTTGCTTTATCATTGGATCCCATGACCGCAACATCCTTCCATGATGAAACCCTGCCATCAGATGGTGCCAAAGTGGCACACTTTTGTTCCATGTGTGGGCCGAAGTTTTGCTCCATGAAGATAACAGAGGATGTGAGGAAGTATGCTGAGGAGCATGGCTATGGGAGTGCTGAGGAAGCTGTGCAACAGGGGATGGATGCGATGAGTGCCGAGTTCTTGGCTGCTAAGAAAACCGTGAGTGGTGAACAACATGGCGAAGTTGGTGGGGAAATCTACTTACCTGTAGATTACATAAAATCTTCTGAAAGAGAGAGATGAAGGTTAGTATCTTTGCATTTTTGTTTGCATTAACAGAGAAATACAGCAAGAGCTTTTTAATTTAGCGGAAATGACTCAATGAGTAACACTCATGATGATGACCTTGAAAATGACTCTTCTTCTTTTATGAATGAGTGCATTTCCGATGTGATATAGATGAATATATTTCATCTGGCTCAAGCTGAAAACTCAGATTAACGTCTCTTTTGAGAAGTCCAATGCCTGTTGAAACTTGTGATAATATTAGCTTTCACTCGTTAATTACCACCCTTCGTACAGTAGTAGCACATGACAGAATATAACGGCATAATATCACTCATCCTTAATTCTTACGAAAAGAAAAAAAGAAGTCAAATAGGACACTCATTGTGGGATGGGAGGGAGCTATATTGTTAAACTGTCATGATGGTTATAGCCAATCATTCATTTTTTTTAATCAGCAATAACCTTAGGTATGAGGATTGAAACAAGCAATTATATGAGGTCTCTGCTGCTGTATATTGATATTCTATCTTGGTGAATTTCTTTTTCATTCGTTAATATCAGACTGATCCAGTGTGAGTTGTGTTTGTAGGTAACGTAGAACTGCTTGGAAGAACTGTCAAGCCTCAATGCGTGATTTAGCTTATCAATAATGGGAATGCCAGATCTTTATATCCCGACTGTAGGTGAGTATTAGATGAAATTTGTTAAAAGTTTCTGGACATGCCACCTTTTTTATTTTGGTTGCGTTTGGTTATCTCAGTAATAAAATGGTGTAGTAGCCATGTTTGTACCCCAAAAGTCTCCATATATTTTGTTTACTGCTACATTATTTGACATAAGAAAGCACCAGGGGTGCCTGTATCTGCTTTAGCATAGGCTCTGGCTAGGATGCAGAGCAGATCGGGCTGAGAAAGTCCCTTTGAACCTGAACAGGATAATACCTGCGTAGGGAGTGTGCATTTTTTTTTCTTCTTACTGCACAGGGACAGAGCTTCCAGCCACGTTCGGGTTTGAGCTGATCCATGTGGAGGGGATCAGCATCATGACCAGACACTTCACTCATCTGGCCAGAGAACAAGTAAAATTGGTAATGCTATCGTGATTTTAAAAAGAAATAAACGGCCAATGCTCAAGTTATAGGCCATATTTACTTTCTATGACATACAAGCCTCATTATTATGATGGCTTTCGGATAACAAATAAAATGAACACATAATTTGGATCAGAGATTCAAGTGTGAATGAAATGCTATTATTATTTGAATTCTGGCCCGAATGTATGATAATGTCAGAAAACAGCCTTTTTCCAGCTCTCAGTTGCACATTATGTCCTATATTTTGAAGCTTTGCATATGCAACGAAGCTGATTCATTGAATAACCTCTAGATCTATAAATCAGTGCATACCACTTGTAGAAGGAAGGGTGAGGGTTGATGAGAGTGGATAAGCAAATAAGAAAACTATGTTTTGAGTGAAAATTAGTAGAGGTGCACTGTTCTTTTTTCTCAGGAAGGATAGAATTGGCTTTTCGCCATAGTATTAAATCTCTAAGAAGATATGATATTTTTGATTTCTATAATTATTATGCAAACAAAATATAAAGTTAGGGGAGCACATATCTACTTTGAACATCCTTACGTTTACACCATTCTCTCATGCTATGACATCTAGCACAATCTGTGAGGATGTTTCATGGTCTCCCTTCTTTTATGTTTGCCAAGAGTGGAAAGCAGTGTTGCTCTACCGCAGCTGTGATTGAGGTTCTGACAAAGAAAAGAGCAGTAATGGTGTGCTCTTCTTAGCTTGGTAACATGCTCTTCCTTATTTTCAATGGGACATGTTCACAGCAATGTACTCTTCATTGGCATCACATAACACGTGTTTCTTCATTGGAATAGCAAAATGCTCTTCTCTATATCTTTGATGTTATTACATTCAGATATTGTGCAGTAACAAAGATCATAAATAGAAACCAAGTCATAATTTCATTCATCTTTAATTTTTACAAAAAAGAACAAGTCCAATATATAAGATCACAGGATGGAGTATATAATACAAGAAGAAAGCCCCCAGGAGACAGAGACACCATAGTGGTTTAAGTCTTGCATCTCATGTGGGAAAGTGTGTTCGAACCTCACTTGATGGGTAGGGTAGGCATTTAGGTAGGTTAAGTTTGTAACTTCTCAGGAAAAAAGAAAAGAAATACAAGAGAAAACAAAGTGAGATAACTGTACACAACAGTGTGAATGGCAGAGCAATGCAGAATTGTTGAATGAAACAGAGCCATATCCATATATGATACATATAAAACCAGTTTGGATCAAGACTCCAACTAGATTGGCTATATACTTCAAATGCAAAAATCCCTCAGAAAATGCAGAACTTGACATCAAAATGTGCATTCTCCTCAAACTTGGAAGCCACAATCATTAAGAAGCATGTATCATAGCACACAAGTTAGTACCACACAGTGAGAGTGAGACATGGCTATAAAGAATTGTGAGATGTAAATAGCTACAGAAACAAATCCCATAGAGATACAAAATATATATTACCAACAAGCATAACAAGAACAAAGAAAATGATAAACTGCAAAGTGAAAAGAGGTGAAACCACACGCAACACTAGGGTGACTAAGAAAAATACATGCTCATGGAAAATAACTACAAATGGATACAAAAAAAAATTGGTCATTAAAGACAGTTTACAAAATGATACAGTCAAAACCTGCAAGATAACATGGTTGCTGGTTTACAACCCTCTTCAAGGTGAATCGAAGTTCGATGATTATATGCCAACTGGGGAAGAAGGTAGTTGCATTATTCCGCACTATCAGTTGCATCAGAAATCTCATCAGTCTCCTCTCCTGCATCCAAGTTCATGAAGGTAAAAGGGTCAGCAAGAGAAAAACAAGAGAAAACCTCAAAGTGATACAATAGTCTCTTCTAGTTATTTAATGGACCTCATGGATTATATATCAACAACAGGCACTAACAATTGCTCCCGTTTTAGAAGCTGAGCTAAGAAGCATGCTATTTTGGATATATTCTATCTTGATCATTATTATAATCAGCAGGTGTAACAGTATGCTATGAAATAAACAAATGAAAGAACAAACAGAAGGACCAGGAACAGTAAAGTATGTTAGACATTAGCAATGAGATGTTCAAAGGAACTGCATAGATTCTCAGTGAGCATGATGAATGCCAAAAAGAAGCATCAAACAAACGGGTTTCAATTCTAACACAAAATATGATGTCTTGCTTACATGTCATCTAAAATTCTAATCTGATCATGCTAACTGTAAATTCCAGTGTATTGGTCTATTCTGCATTATGCATTTCTGAAATGGGTATTGGTAGAAAAGTCAAGTTTCAAGCTTAGTGTAAAGAGTTTCACAAATTGAGTACATTGCAAGCAATGTTAGAAGAACTAACCTTCGCCCCCATCCTCTTCAACAAACTCTTCTTCCTCCTCTTCATCACCATCCATTTCGTAATTAACCCCGTAGCGTTGATTCAAGAACTCCACAGTACTGGGAGTGAGCACCAATGTCTGAGCATCCAATATATCATACAAATTCAAAGTCCTGGGCGTCAACATCTTCAGTGTCCCAATGTTGCGGCTAGACAACTTCACATTATCAGGAACCTCCTTCATCAAGAACATGGCTTTGTTCTTTGGGTCCAGACCCCACCTCTTCAAAGCCTCAATGAAATCCTTGGTCTTGGGCTTCTCGAACTGCTCCGCGAAATCCTCCACCACAATGGTGTTCACAGCCGCGCTCGCCAAAGCCGTGGAGATCGCCAACTGCTTCTCCTTCCGGTTAATCTTAATGCTCCAGTCCTTGGGCTTGGGACCGAAAATGACACCACCGCCGGGCCTGAGCGGGGTCCGGTTAGACCCTCGGCGGGGGAAACCGGGCTTTTTTTTCCAGAAAGGGTTTCTTCCGCGCCCCCCGGACGCCGTGCCGCGACGCTTTTTCTCGATGTCAGTGATGATGGCGCGGTGAACGACGGCGTGGGCTGTTTCCGGCGGGGCGGATTTGAGGTCGAGGTAGGTTTCACCTACTTTCTCGCCGGTGAAGGAGAGGACGGGAAGGGTGGCGAGCTCGCAATTGATGGAGAGGGGCTTTGGTGAGGCATTTAGGGAAATGGGTCTGGGGAGCGAATTGAATCTTCTGGGGTTTATCTTGAAGGAGGGAAAGAAACTGGAGGAGAGTGAGAGAGACGATGATGTTGCAGAGGTCGCCATAGCCATGCTTCTCCGAGACTGTGCTTTACACAGAGTGAGAGAGGGGTGGAGAATTGAGAGGGTTATCGTTATCTCCTATTCTCTCTATCCGTTTCTTTTTTCTTCGTTTCTCAAATGGTTACTGGATAGTGCATTCACGCGCTTAATCTAAAGGGCTTCAAAATAGCAACACAAGCCCAACTTGAACAATGCCCAAACACGGGCCTAGGCCCATATCTTCAAGCCTTTTACTTTACCTTTTTAATTAAAAACTTTCAGCTTTATCGACAAAATCTTATCCACGTAATTATTGATAATTAATCCTGAAAAGACCAAAAATATCGTCTCTTTCTGCTTTCTTTTCCTCTACTCTTTCTTCACGAGTAAGGCACTTGTGACCTCTTTTCTCCGCATCCGGCGCAAATTAGCGACAACC
>JAYMSW010000977.1:0-18533 GCA_036897725.1 Erodium texanum | reverse complement strand
CGCCACGACGAGTGCTTCGGCCTCCATCTCAATTGTTCCGAGACATCGAGCTTCAACCTCCCTCCCTCACTAGACCACGACCCTTCTTCTCTAGCTACGGCATGACCTCCAGGTACCTGACATAGGCCTTCACGCACTCCTTGAAGAGCAGCTCAAGCGTGACGTGCCTCCATGCACGATGGTCGGTGTCATACCGAAACTAAACCGGACATCGAACTAGTCAGAGAGGGAGGGGCTCGGAGACGACGACGGATTTCCAGAGGACATCGGGATAAAGGCAGATATGAGATTTGTACATCATATTTTTTTACCTTTTCTTTTTTAACAATTATTAGAATTTTTTAGTCCATTTTAATATAAAATTTTATTTTATTTATAAATTATAAAAAAAATACAAATATGTTTGATTTTAGGGTTGGGGTTGATTTTTATAGCTATAAGGTTGATTTTAGGGTTGGGGTTAGAGTTGGAATTGTTGGGTTTTAATTCCAAGGGGTTTTTCGCCATTTTGAAAAGAAAAAAAATCAATAGTAATTTAACAGATTTTCTAACAGAATCATTAAGTTTGATAATTTTTTAAAGGCTATTATTAGGGTTGTTCACGGCCGGTTAACCGATACTGGTACCGGCGAATAAAACTAAATGGAGCTCTCGGTTTTGAGTTTTCAGTAACCGGTGCCGACACCGGACTCACAAAATTCCATCGGTTTTTAACCGGGGAAAATATCTTATTGGCTATCGTTTTGAACCGAGCCGACCGAGAAAGGGAAGATTCGGTCAGGAGAAATGTTGAGATCGACGGAGAAAGACAGATCTAATAAGGAATGACGAGGAAGACGGAGAGAAAGACGAAAAAGATAGGAAACTTGAGCCATTCAATGAAATCCCTCGGAAAATTACATATATACAAACATAATGAGTTAGAGAACTTGGAAAGATATTTTCTAAAAAGAAAAGAGAATCTGAAAAGATAGTAGAAGGGAAGATGAGACGGAGAGGAGGTGAGAGATAGCCGCGGGTTTGGTTTATGTGAAAACTAGGGTTTCATTTGCTAATTTAATAAGTTGATCTTTATTATGCAGGCTAGGTTGATGGGCTATTTTCTTTTGATATGGTCTAAGTTATATGAGTTGGCAGTAGGGTTAGAAGACAAAACAACAAAACATACTAACAGAGGATATAACTGGTCGTTCCGGTGCACGGAAGGTTTTCACAACACAACAACAACA
Organism: Erodium texanum; assembly: GCA_036897725.1. Lineage (NCBI taxonomy): Eukaryota > Viridiplantae > Streptophyta > Magnoliopsida > Geraniales > Geraniaceae > Erodium > Erodium texanum. The sequence goes on along the minus strand of JAYMSW010000977.1, from coordinate 17,304 downwards.
TTGGGCCGAAGACTTTCCGGCTGGCCCTTTTGCTCGTGAGATGCCGTCACCAAGACCGTCGGTGCCGGTGCCATCGGTGTCAGTCGGCTTCCGGTCGGCTCTACTGGTCCCGTGTTTTCTTACACACCCCTCGTTAGTGTGGCTAAAAAGCACGACCAAAAGTTTGTGCACATAAATGAAAATAGGGTCTACATTAGTGTATGTATTTATAATTTCCCCTTTTTATTTTATGTAAGTGAGACACGTGTTGAGCTGTGATTAACGGGAAGAGAGATAAGACACTTGCACCGGACTGTTGTATGGCACCGACGTTGCATCAATCATGATGCCTATAAGCTACTCCGACACTAGGAGACACAAACACCAGTTAGAGCATCATTTTATACGTGTTTCGGAACTTTATCTACTCTTCAACAAACGAAATGAACTTTCATTAAGCAAATAGAATGATAATATTCTCTAGCTCTGGTAAGATGAAATATCCTGATCAAACATGGTCAAACCAGACTAGGGACTTCCGAGCGATGGAGCGAGCCAATAAAATATGTAATGACAAGTATAAGGAACATAAGAGACCTACATGGAGGTAAATTGACCTAGTAAATACAAACAATATGACATAAGTAAATCAACTAGACTAGTCCAATCCTGAGTGCTATTGATAACCCGAACCACTTTTAAACAGTCGGTTTCAATGATAACCTTCGGCCACCCTTGCGAGATGCTCTAAGAAAGAGCTTCTCGGATCTCGATGGCTTCCACAAGCTCAGCCCAGATCTGTTCAGGCTTACCAATGTTGCATTCCAAGATGACCTATTCATAGTGATTCATGGCTATCATTCCTCAACCTACCTTATCGTCACTCGAAAATAGAGCACTACCAACATTGATCTTGATTATCCCTACCTCTAGAGGCCTCTATTTCCTCACAAGGGTTTGTCTACTATGTCCATACTACAATTGTTGCTGACATACTAACCAACTGTGCAACAATGCGATAGTGTGATGGAACACTTTCGTTGGAGAGTTCGCTTTCAATACTCCCAACGACTTCATTCTAATGTCGCCTAATTTCCCACCAAATGGCCCCTCGTTGGTCAACTATGGCCTTCGACCATTAAGTGAGCATCGTGCATATAACTTCATAGAAAGTCAAGAGTCTCCATTCACTAACTCCAAATCTATTCCACAACACTATAGTTAACGGATGACACAGTAAGCAATGGCCTATCGAATCAGGTGCCTCAGCACAAACCAAGAAAAACTTAACGACTTCCACTCTCTGACATCGTAAGTTATCCGTTGTGGGGAGGAGACCTAAAACCGCATGCACAGGAAATTCTTCATTTTCAGTGGGATATCCATTTTACATAACTGATGCCAATAGGGTGAAGCAATAATTTGTTTCTGTGTGATTTTATACGCGCTCTTAAAAAAATACCCATCCAATTTTTGAAGAGGCCGTAACCAGACATCCGTCAAGGTAGTTGTACTTAATATAACTCGTAAAATCAACGTTTTGTCCCGATCCAAGAATTATTTCACTTTTTCCTTAACCCATCCTCGGCCGGTTGACAGAAATAACGAGCTAACAAGTGAGACACGGAGGGCCGACATAATGGTCTCGAAATAAGGGTGAGCCTCAGGAAAGCATGGTACATGTATATTGGAGAATTGTGATCGAACCCTATTAGTATGCGAGCTTGGTTTCACCAATGGTTGACTAACCATAATACTACGCCACATGAAATTGAGATTACTACCCAAATAGGCTTCTAGGAAGGATGACAGGGAAAAATAACAAGCCTTTATAATCTTGTGAACCAAACTATCTTTTTTGGTCAAGAGCATCCATCCTTGCTTCCCCGAGAAGACTAAATTAAAATCATGCAAGTGACTGAACCCCATACCTCCATTATGTTTATGGTTACACAATCTCGAATATGTTCTCCATATAGTTACATTACTAGAGTTATGACCCTACTTCCATAAAAATAGGTCATATCAATCTCAGATCACGAATAAGACCCAATGAAAATAAGAATACACTCATAACATATGTAAAGAGGGATTGGATCACTGTTTTAATCAATATCTCCTTCCCGACTCGAAATATAAGTAGTTCATCCCACATGCTCAACCTTTTTAGAATTCGCTCCTTTAAGTAATTTACACCTACTCGACGTCCTCAATTGATCATACTAGGAAGGTTAGGTATAATGATCCTTGTGCAACTCCACACATACCCATCATGTACAGATGAAACTCCTCAAATCATGTGAACATTTAGTATTAAAAAATATTGATGATTTATCATAATTCACCAACTGACCAGACACGAGATTAAAGCATGTCGAGATCTGTAATATCCGTGTTGTTTCCATTGATAAAACTCACCCGTATATGAAACTACCACTACGGAAAAAAAAAGTACGAGATGGAGGCCTTGAACCACTTGGATATCTGCCCCTAGCCCCGAAGAGCTTTCTTTCTTTATCTACGATAATATCCTTTTTGAACGGCCCTATGAGATGAGCCCTATCAAAGATATTTTCCTATACTAGACTCCCAAGTTTATTTACTCGACAATCCTTCAATAAACTTGCACGTTCATGCCTAGTTAACATCTAAGAGATTATCTCTGTACAAAACAAGAACAAGTATAGGGACATAAGATCTCCTTGTTGGAGGTCTTTTTGAGATATAATGCGGGCAAAGATTTGACTTTCACGAGAGATCGAAAAAAACTTGACCTACTTAAAAGTACAAATTAATACAGAAATATAAGACTTTCCACGTACAAATTAAAATGATATTCATACCAATTAAAGACGAACTCTTAATATGTAAGACTCTTATACTTTCTGATAATATAAAATAATATCATATTAAAACTCAATCCACATCGACATTGCACATTCAAATCTCCTTTTTGATAATGTTGTAATTTTTTTTGAAATAATAATGTTGAATTGATTTCTTATTCTTTTCCATGGGAAGTAAAGAATGTGTCAACATAGGCGTTACCATATTCTTTTCTTTTTATGGTAGGTAAGGTGGTGCCCTAATTTTGGATTCCCCCTTACGTCATAAATGATTAGGAAAGCAATAATTGGTACAAAAATGATTAATAAACCCAATTACTATATTACCCTTACAGCTGCCAGTTGCCGCACACATCGACGCACCAAAACGAGTAAGGGCAAAAAGGTCTACATGAAATTGATAGTTTATCTCTTCCCGGTCGAAGCCTTTTTTGCCCTTTTGCCGTGTCCTCTCTCTCTCCTCCGAAACCGTTTCTTACACAGAAACGCAGAAATTTACAGGTGCGAAGTTTTGCAAAGAGAGAGAAGAAGGTGAATAGCCAATCGCGAGCTCTCTCTCACTGTTTCTATTGCTCAATCTGGTCTCTGCGGAGGTAATTTTCTGATTTTTTTTTTGTGACGTGTGTGCAAATCTGCATTGGTTTTGCGGATTGTGGAATTGTTAAATTAGGGTTTTGATCGCGCTGAGAGAGTAGAGGGAATGCCGTTTCTAGGGTTTTCTCTGTGGGATTTTGGATCGTCCTGGCCTATTTTGACCTTTTCTCAATTCAGCCCCTTCGCGTTTACTGACAATTCTGTATCTGAAACTTTCAGTTTTTGTTGTTGTTACGAAGTAGCTCTCCGGAGGTCGGTGACGGGGAAGCTGCGGTGGTTGGGGCGGGGGCGGGGGCGGGCGCGGGGGGCGGGGGGGGCGGGGGTGACGGCGGTGTAGTCATAAGCGGCGGCTGAGAACGTTTGATGGCACGGGCTTGGCTAGATTTGGTGATTCCCGGTATATTTTGACGCCGGCATTGTTACAGGTGAGGTCATCGCCGGGTCTTCTGGTCCGGAGCTGGCGTCGGTGTCAGAAACGTCCACACGTGCGATGTGTGGCACGCTGCCGCCGGATCCTTGCCTTAAGAATTTCTCAGGTGAGATTTTTTTTTTTCAGTTATTGTTGTAATCTAGTGCACTACACTAGCCCAGGATCAATTATCAACTGAGTTCCAACAAGCTTCAAATCATTAACACACACTGTATCAGGGAGAGAGGAGGATTGATCAGAGTCTTCATTGCTCCTCAGCTAAGTGCTATGGGGATTGCTGAAGAGAAAAGTGATGCTACTGTTGAAACAAAGGTCTGCAAGGACGTGCCCATATCACCAATAGAAGGATCTGTAAGCACAGTAAACACAGGTTCACATGAGAATCCCACAATAGAAGAAAATCTTGACACCCTAGATACATGTCCCTCTGAGATTCCTACTGAATGTTATGTCGACGAGACTATGCGGCCATGTCAGCTACTTAATGTCATTGATAACTCTTCTCTAAAGATGCTAGATAATGAAGTAAGCGATGCCAAGCGAGTTGATTATGGTTCTAAAACCAAATGCTGTGGCATTGTATCATCACTGGTAGAAGAAAATGTATCCACATTGGACATGAGTTCTGCTGGGGTAGCTGTCAAAAGTGCTGTTGAGGAACCAGACTTTTTGCAGCCATGTCAGATGTTTGATGCTGTAGACAGTTGTTCAGAGTTGCGTGATGTGCTGGATCTTTCTGGACAGGATCTTACTGTTGTTTTTAACTCACTGGAGTGTTTTGGACAGATAGATAATGATGGCACAGATGATACAGGAGTTGATAGTTCTAAAATCAAATGTTATGGATATGTACCATCACTAATAACAGAAGATATATGTGACTTAAACCCAGATTTCTTTGGGATTGCCACTGAAAGTGTTGATGTTTGTTCATCAAGGAGGCTAGACGTGCTGGATCCTTCTCGAGAGGATGTTTCTGTTGCTATCAATTCTAGCACCTCAGTGGCATGTTATGGGCAAATAGATATTGAAGGTAGAGATGATTCACGATTTGATGGTGCTTCTGAAACCAAATGCTCTTCCATTGGACCATTGTCTTCTCGAAGAAGCAGCCGAGTACACAAACCAATCAGCAAGACTCAGACAAAAAATACCACAAGGAAATCTCGGAAGACAGCCAAAGTTCCATATCCGGATAAAAGTAGGGAGATTCCCTTCAACAGTGCTAGAAAGAAGAGAAGCTGTGTCTCCAAACCGGCTCGCTCTTCTATATGGGGAGTTTTAGGAAATGTCAATAATTTTTTTACAGAGAACAGTGAGCTTGTGTTTAATGAAGTGCAGAGTCAGGAATTGCAGAAAGCCAAGGGAAGCCAAGAAAAGGCTAAAAGAAACAAGGTTCATGCTAGTGGGAACTCAAAAAGCTCTATCAAGAGTTCTCATGCTCCATCTAGTTGCATTCGTTTGAAGGTCAAACTGGGGAATGAAGTTATTCAAAGTAGTCTGAATGCTATGTTTCCCACTGTGGTTGATAACCCTGCTCTTGCTAATGGTATGACTAATGCATATAGAGTCGAGTCTGTCTCTGGAACGATGCCTGAATGTTCTAACATAATCAATCACGTGGAAGATAAGATGGGGAACGAGGTGACTGGCCCACATAACACTGGGAATTCTTCAGTGGATTGTGAGGGAGGAACTGGAGAGTACTGTGATGAGGACCTGGAAGTACACCTCACTGTTAAGGACCGGGATGGTTCAATGGCTCTAGAGAAGTCAGTAGGAGTAACTGCTGGGGGTTACCTTGGGGTTTCTTCAACGGATTCTGGGGGAGGAGTAAATACAGATCCCGGAACTTCACCTGATTCAGAGGTAATTAATTTGCTTCAGGATGCCGAAGTTGGTTCAAGATGTCAAGAAGACTTACATGATTCTGTTTTGACCTCCAAAAGTATTTCTGATCTTGAGAATGTGAACTGTAAAAGAGGAAACTGTATTCCGGAAGATGGGTCACTTGGCCAAGAAGGCAAAAATACAGCTATTCCGTCAAACACAAGAGTGGGCAATGGTTTGGACTCTAGGGAGGCATTAGCCTCATTCAATACTGCTTCAACCATCTCATCAAGCCGCAAGGAATGTTCAATAGAACCATTGCATTTGTCAACAGAGACAGAAGTTAAGGTTTCTGAAAATGTTTCAAAAGTTGAAAGTGGTAGGGAAGATGATACATCTTGCAGCCCTGATGTTGGCCTTGGGTTACCAGAATCATTGGATTATAAAAATTTGCTTCCTTCCACCAAGACTAAGGGCCGCAAACTCTCTAAATGTTCCATTTCTGGTGGAGGAACCAAAGGTAGGACCAAAGATTCTGACTCAGCCAGGAACAAAGAAGGAAATGCTCGTAGAAAAAGAGATAACCGGAAAAAGTCAGGTAATAAGATTGAAGTAACCAAAACTGCTTCTGATGAGGCTGTATGCGAAGTAGAAGCTTCCCGTGAAACAGGTAATAGAATGACTATGGGTTTCTCTGCATGTCATCTTTTCTCCTTTTCATTTTTTTTCTCTTGAAAGACTTAATTTACCTGATTCAGCAATTTCATCTTTTCTTTTGTCATTTTATCTTCCTTTATGGAAATATGTTTTAGCATATAACCTTGAAAGGTTCTTCTAATTTCACATGGATTTGTTTCATAGGAAACATCACGGTAAATGATCTTGGAATGACGAGCACCATTGAAAACATTGAGTCTGTGAATGTGTCGTACTTGGATGCTGTATCGAGTGGTACTGGGGAGCAAGTTTTACCCCAGCGTAAGGCTTGGGTGTGCTGTGATGATTGTCATAAATGGAGGCGTATACCAGCCATTCTCGCAGATTCCCTTGGTGACAATAGCAGATGGTACATAAAATTTCTAACACATTCTTTGCTCATTATTTAAAAGTTGCCTTCAGTGTGGAAGCTGTACAATACTTTTATATGACACCTGGCATTCCTGTTGCTTTAATTACTTTAAGAACTGGTATGTTATAAAAGAAAAAAGATATATGTTTTAGTTGGATAAAATGTTTCTTACCAGTTGAATAGTGTACTGCATGGGCTGGATATGGTTATTACCACTAAGATTATTAGAGTTCGGGTAATAAATGGGTCCCCATTTCGGCTTTCAACCTATCATTTGGTTTTAACTATGTGGTTTTAATTAAATTAGGTGGTGTAATGCAAGCTCATCCTACAAATGGATGCATTGTATCATTTGTTTTTCCTTTCCTTTTTGTGGAACTATCTAATTTCTTGATTTGGTTGGGTCATGTTTCATTTGTAAAGGGTTTGTAAGGACAACATGGATAAAGCCTTTGCCGCATGTTCAATCCCTCAAGAAAAGTCAAATGCAGACATAAATGCAGAGTTGGAGTTATCAGATGCTTCTGGTGAAGAAGATGCTTCTGGTGCTCATCAACATTACAAGGATCTGGAATGTAATCCTTTAAAAGGTATTTGACATCTATTAGTGAATAGTGGAGCTGTTAAATGGATTCAATGCTTGAAGCATGAATGGGCTTTGGATATCTTATTTTCCCCATGGTTACATCTTTTTGGTGACTTGTGGCAGTACCTCAACCAGCTTCGTTTACTTGTATTCCTCATAACGAGTACCTGCATCGGAACCGTAGAAGCCAAACCATCGACGAGGTTCAAACCCTACTCAGTTCTTTCTCTATTTGTTCATCAATTATGATTGCTTAGGAAATGGGAAAGGAAGGTTTTATATGGGGAAATGGAAAGATGGGTTAGTCGCAGCATAAAATGCTGTGTTATTGACGTATAACACTCTGCATGTCATGTCAGATTGAAAAGTTGGGGATGAAACAGTGGATTATGTGTTCTTGCATTGAAAATTGGTTGATTATGTTTGTGTTCTTGTATAACACTGCATGAGGGCGAATTGTGCATTCTTGCATTGCAAACCTGTTGATTATGTGTATTTATGTTTACTTGTTGTCATCACACTTTTCTTTGTTTCTTTTTCATTGCCTATAAGTTTTTGATATCTCCAAGAGGTCTCACCTTGTGTCCTTTTTGTGATCATGGAAGATTAACTACTCCAAATGGGTTGAATTGTTTATTTCAGGTCTCCTTGTAGATTTGACCCCTGAACTTTCTGCATTGCTCAATTCACCATGAACTATGTTTTTCTCACTCATGAACTTGACACGTCACCCAATCAAGTTGTTGATGTTAAATCCTCCTTTAAATTAGACAAAAGAATCATGCCTGTATCTGCTACTAATATAAGTAGCTCCATTGACCCATTCATGTTCTTACTCTGTCTTTATCTTGTAATATTCTGGCCTGATGCAGCTGTCTATTATCTTTGGGAAATTTAGTTATAAGTTGCCCTTCATTGTTTTCTGTCATGTTTCATTTCCTTTTGCTTATTTTCTATGTGTAGATTCACACCAACCAGAGATGTAACTTGTGTCTGCCTGTTCCAGCCATCTTTTACTAACATAATATGTAATATGTGTGAACCTTTTCCCCTTAGATTATGGTCTGTCATTGTAAACCACCTCCTGATGGCTGTATGGGTTGTGGAGATGAATGCCTTAACCGGATGCTTAACATTGAATGTGTTCGAGGCACCTGCCCATGTGGGGACCGTTGTTCAAATCAGCAGGTGATCTATTTCTCATTGAATATTGTGTTTAGTTTAATGGCTTTCCGCTTTGTATTTTTAGGGCATTGCTTTAGCAAAACTGTCTCTTTGCAGTTTCAAAAACGTGAGTATGCTGGCATGCACTGGTTTCCTACTGGGAAGAAGGGTTATGGGCTGCAATTGCTTGACAATGTATCCAAAGGACAGTTTCTCATTGAATATGTTGGAGAGGTAACTTGGCATTGTGCTTTAATTTCTTAGCTTAATTAAAAATAGTCTAAATGGTATCTTAACATAGAGCTTCTTCTGGCTGGGTCACCAGATTTAGATTTATTGATACTGCTCCGTCAACCAGTACTTGTTTCACTCTTATTCGACAGTCTTGTTGGCATCACTCTCCTTGGATTTTTTCGGTGTATTTATTTACTTTCTGAACATTTTGTTATGCAAGTTGAAAATTTTAATTTATGGTTCAAAACAGGTGTTGGATATCAATGCTTATGAGGCAAGGCAGAAAAAGTATGCTTCTGATGGTCACAAGCATTTCTACTTCATGACATTGAATGGCAGCGAGGTTTGGGCTTATTATTTGTTTGCTATTTTCTTGAGTTATTGATCCTTCGCTAGAGGATTTTTTTTAGTAGCATGTCATTGAGGAAACTATAGTTTAAACTTAGCATTTTGTTCTTACAGGTTATAGATGCATCTGCTAAAGGCAACATTGGGCGTTTTATTAACCATAGTTGTCATCCTAATTGCCGCACAGAGAAGGTGAATTATAAATATGAGCATCTTCTTGTCATTCAGTTTTCACATTAAAGTAATTTTACCTGTTATATGTCAATTCCGAAGCACAGAAGGTAACCTCTTTGGTTGGACATCTCATAGGGATCAACATATCAATTTACCACAATTCTCTTCAAACAATTTAACTTCCTTGTAGGATCAATATATCCAATCTTTAGTGCCATTTCATTAATTTTAATACAACAAGCAGAAAAGTGCTACATAGAACATCTTTGGAAGGTAAGAGTGGTATGTGGAAAATATGTTCAAACAGTGGAATCGTTTAGATACTTGATGAGACAGTGATATTATTGGTAAAATTGTACGGTTTTGATGCTTCAGAAGAGTGCGAGACAGTGAAGTGAATTTCTAGTTTTTTTCCCCATTATTAAGATTGATGAGCTTAGACGAATATCGAAGAATGAGAAATGTGTTTGCAGCTTCCCGATGAAAACTGTTATGCTGACATGATGCACAAGTTCCAAATAAATAGTTGCAGTCTCTTAAGTCATGGCTTTGTGATTGGATAGTTCAGGGCTTGAACAAAGATGAGATACTTTTGGGTTAGAAAGTCAGTAGAATTTCTTATAGTGACAGTGACATATAACTGAACCGAAGTTTTTTCTTAGGCTGTTATGTGAACTTCGCCAGGTTTGGTTCAATATTATTTAGGTATAGATTTTAAGTGTAGTTGGGAAGGTTTAGGGGTTTGGTGTATCAGCTCTTATTTCCGGTTCCTGTCCAAACCAGAAATTCAATGTGAGACTTCTGAACATTGTTTTGATTGGAAAGAAGTATTCAGTTTTGGGCTGCGTTTTGGATTCCTTTGATTGAAGAATTAACTGCTTGTTGCTTTGTGAATTTATATATCTATCAAAAGGACGTTAGTATTCGCAGATTGAAAATTGATTATAGGCAGTAGTTAAGTGTGGGTCTGTTCAGTAACATGCCAATTCTGTTCTTATGGAACTTGTTTGTGGACTTCATCATGCTTCTGATTGGTGTGGCTTCTGTAGCCAAAGTTGAAACGGATTTTAACCAATTCAAAGCTATGGTACTGTACACTCTTTTGGTGCCAAGGGATCTGAATTTCTTATTCTTAAGATTGGCAACCTTTATTTTTTGTTCTAAGTATGCATGTTTTTATATCAGCGCTAAGCATGCATGTTACAATGTTGCAAGGACCTTTATTTCTCATATTATTATTATTATTGTTGTTGTTGTTGTTGTTGTTATTATTATTATTATTATTATTATTTTACCATTCACTGAATATTATTTATTGTCTGAACAGTGGATGGTAAATGGAGAAATTTGTATTGGGCTGTTTGCATTAAGGGATATGAAGAAGGTAAGCCAATGCTTGTTATGTTGATTGTAGATGATAACCTTTTTAATTGGAGCATGTGCCTTTGTGCCAGTGATCATTACATTGTGGGGTTGCTTAATATCTGCAGTCCAAAGACGTAGAATGGGACTCACAATTATCTTGAAAGTTGAATGTGGAAATTTTAAATTCACAGCTTTCTTCTAATATCCTTTGGATCCTTCCCATTTGATGAGAAAAAATATTACTTGTTGCCTAATCCTACAAAGAATAAGAGGAATAGAAATTGAAACTTGTTTCGACTTTCGATTTCATGTTTGATAGGAGTGTTGAGCCTCTTTAGATAATTGAAATGTTAACTTGTTTTTCACCTCATTAAATTTGCATTTTATGAGTCAGTGATAGTCGTGAACTGTTACTTTTCTCGGATTTACAAAATAACAGATGCATATTACAGGCTAAGGGTTTGCCAATGACTTAACTGTTTGCTTGATAAGTTTCATTTTCTTATAATCAGGGAGAAGAAGTGACATTTGATTACAACTATGTAAGGGTGTTCGGTGCTGCTGCCAAAAAATGCTACTGCGGTTCTCTTCATTGTCAAGGCTATATAGGTGGCGATCCATCAAATACTGAAATAATAGTTCAAGGAGACTCAGATGAAGAGTTTCCTGAACCTGTGATGCTTTTTGAAGATAGCAGACGTAAAGTAAGGTTGAAGAATAAAATTTCGAAGACCAAACAAACACAGACAGAAGATGGTATGCTCAAAGCTCGAAACAAGATTGATGACTCCACAACTGATGCCGTTCAATTACAAATCACCACACAACTTGATGACTGCTTGAACAAAACTGTTCCTGTAGTTTCTGAATCACATAGTCCGTCACTTGAAAAATTATCCGTCTCTGGTCCGGAGGAAATTTCTGCTCAAACAGAAGATGTAACAAGCAGCTCGATATCTTCTGTTCAAGAAGAGCTTCCTGGGGAAGATGATGCCTTGAAAAAAGACACATCCTTCACCCAAAAGTTGGACACAGCAGCTGTGAAGCTGAACAAATTGTTACCTGATGGTATATCTGTTAACAGGAAGACCAAGTCTGAGACACTTACGAAGCGAATGCCTTCGAAGTTGGACCGTCGCATGAAAACCTGTCGTTCTTCCAGTACTGTTAAGAAAGGAAAAGCTAATAGTGATTCCCAGAATGCCACCAAACCCCATGTGACACCTGACAGACCTGAGTTACAGCCTATCAAATCCTCTGCTAATGGCCGTTTTGAATCAGGTTTGTTTTTTTCTTCTTTTTTTCACAATGAGGATATGTGCAGAGTAATTAGTTTGATCTTATTGCCCTTTTGTGTTTCCAGTTGAAGTGAAACTTAATGAATTGCTAGATGGTGATGGGGGAATAAGCAAACGGAAGGTAATACGACATCATGTAACCTGATATTTTCTCATTCGTGTAGTGCTAGAAGGTCAATATGCCTTTCAAGTTTATCAATTAATATGCTTGACTAATACATACACATGTAACTAATTTAGGCAGTAATTTCTTATCGTCCTACTTATTGTGCTTTGTATTCGAGATCTACTACCGAAGAATGTATCTGTTAAGTTTTTTCCCCCTGCATATTCTGGCAATGGTGTTATTTTGATTGCCTGGAAATTTGATATAAGTTCACCAGAAACACACCTCTTCCTGTTTGTTTTATGAATTTTATGTAATTATGTTTATAAGGCAATATTTCTTCGTACAGGATGCTGCTAAAGGTTACTTGAAGCTTCTGCTTCTCACTGCAGCTTCAGGCGACAGTGGCAATGGCGAAGCAATTCAGAGGTCAGTCAATGATTTCTCCATATTCAGTTGTCTTATCTAACAATGCACGGGTAATCCCATCATATATTTACTGTTATATTTATACAGTTCCTTTTTTTTTTGGCAGCAATCGTGAACTCTCCATGATCCTGGATGCTCTCCTGAAAACAAAATCAAGGATCGTATTAATTGATATAATTAACAAAAATGGTAGTGTATCTTCATTTTTGCACTCACCCCGGGATTTGATGTTCTAATCTCATTTTGTTTTTCTTGTTGTCCTCCAACCTATTTCACTAATATGATTATGCGCTTTACTTCACAGGTTTGCGTATGCTGCACAATATAATGAAGCAATACAGAAGGGACTTCAAAAAGATTCCCATTCTCCGAAAGCTTCTCAAGGTGTGCACTTGCAGGAACTGTTTACTATCTGTGTTTGCTTATTTTTTATTAGCCTAAGATACAGAAAACTTCAAAAAAAAAAACTAGTATATATGTGAAAATGTATTGGATATTTGTCAAATAGAGCACAACAAATCAGTTCATTACATGTAAGCCTCGTTTGCATAAGGTTTGGGGATGAGAATGTGAATCACCTTAATTTGTGCATAATCTCAGAGGTTTTCATCCTCAATGGGATTCCCATAAACTTAGGGTAATTTGTTTATCTTGTCTTATTTTCAGACTCTGTAGGATGGTAAAGCAAAGTAGGGAAACTATGTGCTAAACATCCAATTTTTTCTATAATTCAGGTCTTGGAGTACTTGGCTGTGAGGGAGATACTTACGCAGGAGCATATTAATGGTGGTCCTCCATGTCCTGGAATGGAGAGGTGAATAATGCTATAAAATATTTTTCTATTCATTTTCCTCACCGTATTTTTCTCGGTTCTCAGAAAAAAAGTTGTTTTCCCTTTTTCCCCTTGTTTATTTTTCCTTTCCAGGTATCTCATTTGGGATTTTATTTTTATTTTATTTATTTTATCATAGTGACTTCTATTGAGTGTGTTATGGGGTATTACTGAAATGCTTTTCAGGATCTATGATTGAATGGCAGAAAAACTAATAGATTACAATGTTTTATGATCTGTGGAATTTTTAAACCTTTACGGTTACACATATTTTTTGATAAGTAGATATGTATGACCTGAAAGTGTAATTTGTATTGTGCAGCTTTAGGGAATCGATACTGTCATTAACAGAGCATGGTGACAAACAGGTATGCCTGTGTTTTGTGTTTGAGGTTCTATTCCCACTTTGCATGATTGTAGCCAGTGTTTATACATCATTCTGTTTTCATTGTTAAATTAGTCTCTATCTCTGTATTCTAAAGATTAAAAAAACCGTGCCTTTTGTTCTATGGCTATTCGTTCACCATTTCTATAGGTTTAGAATAAGTAGGACCACAACCAAGACATGGATGGTGTAATATAGCAAGACGGGTGGTGGGTGTGACAAGGAAATGACTCGTAGTAATTGTTCTAGGTACATTGGTCCCTATTAATATTTAATACCAAGCATGAAGCTTTTGATAGAAGTCCAAATATACAGTACTTGAAACTTTTACCTCTCCTCAACTCATGCAAAATCAAAAGAGTCTTATTTTTCTTTATGTTCTATACTTTTTGCAATATTATCATATGTGTGGTAAGAAAAGAGAGGTGCTATGTATATTTATGTGCCATGGGCAAATTTACACTGAAAAATGCAAAACATGATGAATAAACATTACTTTTGTCTATGCTTCAACCAATTTATTGCATGTGCAGGTTCACCAAATTGCTAGAAGCTTCCGAGACAAGTGGGTTCCCAGACATCTTAGAAAACCAGCCTATATGGACAGAGCTGATGGACGGGAATTTCACAGGGGGGCAAGCTATAGCAGATTTTCTACATCACCATCTCCAAATGTTTGGCACGACCAAGGTGCGAAACCTTCAGAAGCAATAGACTGTGTTAGTAAGCCAGCAACGCCCATTACAGCTCCGGTTGCCAGTTCTGGTGTTCAGGAGAGCTGCTCTGCACAATGCTCAGGTGGCAACCCGAGCATTGTGCCGAGAATCCGCAAGCGTAAAAGCCGATGGGATCAACCAGCAGAGAGCAGTCTAGAGACAACATCACATACCCACAAGGAACAGAAAACCGACTCTGGATTGGGCCACCAGGCCCAAAGCTCTATATCTGATGATGACAAGAGTAATGCCCATGATGATGCTCCACCTGGATTTTCATCTCCCCTCAAGGTTTCAGTAACTCCATGTGGCAGTTCTTCACCTTTCGTTGATCTTCCTCAAGCAGAACTCAAATGTCCCGAGCCTCTCGACTGCCCCGAGCCAGTGATTGGTTGTCCACAGGAGAGATTCATTTCTCGCATGCCCGTTTCGTACGGCGTCCCGCTGTCTATCATGAAGCAACTTGGATCAGCCCAAATCTCAGAGAGTTGGGTCATTGCTCCGGGCATACCCTTCTGTCCCTTCCCACCGTTGCCCCAACTGCCTCGGAACAAGGCAGGCCCCATCCCTCCGCCACCTCATGCTGTCCACCCTGTGAGCATTAACCGACCCGACATCACCATTCCCGGTCCCGGGACCCAGCACTCTCTCAAACGGGCAAGGGAAGGGAACGATCTGGGGAAGAGGTATTTCAGGCAGCAGAAGGGGAACAACTCGAACTCGAAGGTGCCACCGTGGCTATGGAAGAGGAGCAACGGGTGGGGATCTGGGAACCAGTCCAGGAACGGGGTAGGAAATGGATTTGGAAACATGTACGGTTCAGAAGGTGTAAACTGTAGTGGAGTGGAGAAACCCGGTAGTAATTGTTATCAGCAACCACAGCAGCACCAAAATGGATATCATTGATTTGTTGGGAGAAAGGGAAGGAAACTCAGGAGAGAATGGATTTTCTTCTATACTGTAATTTAATCCCATTCTTTTTTGTTCTGTCATTTATTTACAATGGGAGTTTATATATCATTGCTTATTCAAATCAAAGTATTTTCTGGTCCCTTGAATGTGTTCATCTTGGTTACACAATACAGATTAGCCACTCTGTTAAGTTATTCCAACTGGACATAACTGTTAAGTTTTCAATTTAATGATTCTTTGAACTTGTTACAAGTGTAATTTCCTTTTGCAGTGAGCTTCTATTGTTCCATCTCCTAAGCTGCGATTTTGATTTTTGAAGCAAGTTTCTGATGCTCGATTTAGTTCCAGCACTGCTGGAAGCCTGTCTGAAATGGTAGTTTTTATACCCTTCCTTACAGTTTTGCAATCAGAAACTTCATTCAACTATAGCTTCTAAAATATCAGTGGATATAGCCCATAATATATTAGTGAAGATGCGTAACAAAATCAGGATTTTTGTTTTTTTGTACTGCAATATTTAGTATCATAGTGTTAGTAAGAATCGAAGTAAGAGATACTACCACTAGACTTTTTTATTTATTTATAATTATTATTATCATGATTGATGTCTACCTTTAACCCCATCTTATACAAGAGAGATAGAAGTCTAATAAGAGTGGATAAAGAAAAAAAGTAAAAAGAATGAAAGAAATAAGATGAGTAAATAACATTAAAACTCTGTATGATATACCAATAAATGCACGTTAGTCTAGAAGTTCTTGATCACAAACTTCTAATGCAGCGAGATCATGTTTAATTTGAAATAAAACAACGTTACTTTAATTAATTTAGAAGTTGTACTTTTTATTGATATAATTTAGGGAAAATTATACTTAATTATACTTACCTATAAACGAATATCACTTAACTACACTTACTATTTTTCTTGTATATGATTGCACTTAATTTTTTTTTTTGTCACCTTTAATTCAAACCGTTAAATTTTAAATAGAAAAATAACATGTGCAATGATCATATTTTTTAAAAAAATATCAAAATTACCCTTTTAGATATAAAAATAAAACATAAAAAGAAAAGAAAAAAAGAAAAAGGAAGGAGAGAAAGGGTTTCGGGTTCATGGCTTCTCTGCACTTCCTCGACTCCCATCACACCTTCCACCACCACCACGCCGCTGCCGTCGTCGTTCCAACAACCCTTCATTCTTCTCGCTTCTAATTGCTGCTACGCATTTCTATGTTCTCACCGTAGAACCCCTCAGTCCCAACCTCTTCGTCTCCAACCGCGCTTCTCGTCTCAGAGTCCACGATTCCTTACGAATCGTCCATAGAAACAACCTCAATTTCAATTCCTTTCTTTCAACTCGGAGATTCTGTGCCTGATCTCATTGAGATTTTGACGATTGGTTTCGCGGCGGTCTTGGGGCTTTGACTGAGGCGATTTTGATGATGGTAGGTGGGGTTTTGGTCGGAGCTTTGATTAGGAGGAGATGAAATTTCTTCAATAAGTCACTACCGGATTCCATTCTCAACGCCACCGAGCTCGAGGTCCTTGCTCTTGCTGGAAATGTAATCTCCGGCGATCTGGGGTTAGATAGGTTATTCGGGGTTGGGTGAGGGTCAATGCTTATTTGGGGTTTATATGTGAGGGTATTTTAGGGTTGATAGACAAGGGTTCATGGTTACGGGTTGTTTGGGGTTTGAATGGTCTATTTAGGGGTTGACCATTTATAAGGTTATGAGTTTGGGGTTTGACTTAGTGTGTGGATATAGTTTAAGGTTTGATTATAATGTTTTAAGGGTTTGGCTGTTCTGTTTAGGGTTTGTCTTGTTTGTGTTAGGGCATAACTTATCTTTCTAGGGTTTGAATAGTTCAAGGGTTGGGGTTTGACTGAGTGTTGGATGTATTTTAAGGTTTGACTATACTATTTTTCCATTGACTGCTTCAAGGTTTGAATCATGTTGAAACAAATAATTTATCAAATTAAGTGAAAAAAATTAATTAATTAAA
>JAYMSW010000976.1:0-18537 GCA_036897725.1 Erodium texanum | reverse complement strand
GAAAGGTACAAGCATTTGGGGCAATTTGCACCTTTGGGAGGAGAGCAGGCCGCAGCTGAACTGCCCGGAGACTGGGTCTCCATGGGACAGAGTACACAATGGCTCTGGTACTCTGTTTACGCAAGGTGATTTATCTGCTGCTTCAGTTATTCTACTTAATGATAGATTGTTCAGCTTCATTTCTAACTTAAGTATAATTTTTGTTTACCTTCAGCAAGCAAGTAAGCTGGCGCACTAGGGTTCTGGTGGTGTCAGATTGGACAAGAAGATTCATATTTGGTAGAGATTCAAGTCGTATTTGAGGCATCAACTGAATATATCTTTACTATGCTTTTGAACTGCATCAAGACTTATTGCAGTAAATGAATTACCAGCTGAAACTAATATTATTATTTAGCAATATTTACACCTTTTTTTTTGTCAATCTACAAGCATGTAATGTCAATGCCAGATACTGATCTTTATAAATAAAAAAAACTCCTAGTTTTATATAAAGGCATTATGATCATTAAACAATTTTTAATGGAATTGGCACAATTCTGCCAACATACTGGCATCAATCCTTGAAAAGAATTATATATGAACACAAAGAATACACATCCATTAATTCAGCATGGTATATAAACTGAAATGCTTTTGTATCTAAACTTATCTCACAAAATCCGCACTGGAGCCTCTCTAGCCAGCATCCACAGTTTTTACACACAAGCCACACCCTCCACCACAATGCATAGTTGAATTATCATTACCTAATCAACAGAAAAAACATGCAATCATCAATTTAAGAGAACATGTATTTTCCAAGTTGTCTTGCTACTTGAGTTTGACGTTTGAGCCATAGAGAAAACGAATATTGTACAGCCAACTTCATTTTTTTGCAATAATAAAGTAGCAGAAATTAACATACCAGTCTTAATTAGAATCTCATGCGATGAACGTCAGCTATGTATCCCAGCCATACCTAACCTCATGATCTCAAACTCAAAATCTACTTCGATTTCCGAATTGGTTCTGTTACCTGTTTTTCCGTTTGAAATCCTTTGGGCCAGCAAGGTTTGAAAGAGATGAATTCATCTCATCGGTCAAGGTTACTGCCAAATCCACCTTCCCCATCTTCCTCAAGTTAGTGATTAGCGATCTGTAAATATACTTTGATGGACGAATCCGCCTCAGCTTCATCTCTTGAAAGAGTCTCAATGATTCTTCAACATTACCTGATCTACCAAAGTTCTCAATCAATGAAGTATATGTAAGTAAATCTGGGTAGGTTCCTCTCTCACCCATCTCCTTCAGAAGTACTAGGCAAATATCTAATCTACCTACCTTGCGCAAGCTGTTTAATAATGTATTATAAGATATTATATCTGGGAAAATTCCAGCTTCCTTCATTGAGGAAAATTCATGGAGCATTTCATCAATATGTCCGGCACGACCCAATATGTCCAAAACAGTATTGTATGTGATCAGATCTGGTTCACACTTCAAGCTCTTCATCTGATTAAATAGTAGAAGAGCCTTCACAGTCTGCCCACATTCAGCAAAAGCAAAGATGATTCTGTTTATGATAATTACATTTCTTGGATATGTCAGCTCTGAAATTTCTTTGACAAATCTGAGTAGCTGGTCATGATCATCTGTCTTTATAAAACTCTTGACGAGGTTAAGATAAGAAGAACTGCTCAAGCATCCATGAGATATCAATAAATCTTTGAAAACTTGAGTGGAAAGATTGATGTTGTTTCTTTCACATGCTGCACCCAATAGGAGATTGTAAGCATCAGTGCTAAGGAAGATTTGTTTGTCACGCATGTTTTGTAATAATCTAGAAGCAGCAGAAAGATTTCCAGTTTTGCAGAGTTCATAAATGTAGGAAGTATCAGTTTCCCCACTGGATTCTGGAGAAATTTCCTTTGTGGCAATAATTCGATCCAAGAATTCATCTGTTACCTCCTCTTCATCAGAAGAGGCCTCTGTCACAAGTGATTGATGACTGCCGATAAACTTGCTCAAAATGGCAAAGCAAGGCAAACCAACTGGTACGGATGTGATAGAATTCTGCATTAGAAGTATAATAATCAGTTACGAGATCAGAATAATGCATTTCAAGCATCTCAATGTTGCAAATGACATAAAATAATACTCCACGACCGAGTTTTTGGTGCAATTGAATCCCTAACAACACTAGAACTAAATTTATTTATGAATCTTGTATTCCCTTGCACTAAAATTAGATCAGTAAACCTTTCACCAAAAAGATGCATGAAACTGAAGTTGGTTCCCACAAAAGATCATTTTTTTCTTAGATGGTGATTATGATTCATGGAACTCAACCCCAACTAATGAAGCACAGTTATTTATCACCCTGATGGGCGTGTTTACTAAACTAAAGCCTTTAGTATTCTAAACATTGACTACAGTCTATAACACACTTCATCTTTGTTGAACAAAATGCCCTTAACATCTCCGCATACTTATCCTACACGTGTGACACATTCTGGTGTTTCACAAATATAGGACAGTTATATTCTTGACCTTTTCAGAGGAAAAGGAGTTAGGCGTGGATTTGTGTAACAGTAACCGAAATGGTAGAATGGTATACATCTAATTACAAGAAGAAGAAAAAGTCCCTAATAATGCTGCTTTCGATCCCATTTTCTAAAAACAATAGTATTGCTAAAACGAGAAATACAAATAAATCCCAGAAACCCAGAGATCAAACCAACAATAACACCACAACCAGTGAAATTTGAATGCAAATACACACACCAGCTATTATCAAATCTTTCCATTCATTTAGTTATGATTAAACAAACATGCGAAACAAGGCACACTGAATCAAGCTAAGCACGGAAGCTTAAAAGCACTGATTAAACAACAACTCAGCTTCTTGGCAGAAGTTATGAAACTTTTAGCTGCCAAAATCAATAAAAATGACCTCCTACAAGTTTGAAATTTTCCTTGAACAGGTAAAAAAACTACAATTGAAATTACTTCCAAATGCACTATAATTTTTGTTTTGTTTTACTTACTCTGCATCGATTATGTCTGGTTTTTCCGGCGAAGGCCTGATTTTCCAGCCGGCAATTTGAAGTGCAAGAGAAACCGAAGCTCCGGAAAATCAAAGAAAGGCTTTGCGTTGCTTTGAATCTGGAAATTTGAGGGAAGCGCCTCGAACCAGATAACATGCTCGATTGTGGAAGAAACCAAGTAGCCGCACCACGATTTTATAGGAACAACAACCCCATGCAAATGAAAACCTTGACTTTCACCGGCGATGAAACAATCGAAATCGGAGAATTGGGATCTCCAAGAAATGATTTTGGGTTTGTATATAGACCAATATAGCTGAATGTTCGGGTCCTTCGGGATTTAATGTTGTTGTTCAGGATTTTGGGTTTAGCATTAGGGTTTTAGCCAGAACTAAATTTGTTGCTTCTTATTTCTTCTACCATTTACACAATTAAAATTTTATTTTATTTTTGAAAGCATTTACACCATTAATGGTAAAAAGAACATGATGATGTCAAAAAACAGTTATGAATCTTATGATAGTATAAGATTGATATAAAATAACGATTTTTTAATATAATTATATCATTTAAAGTTTTCTTTTCTTTCTTTTTTTTTGTTTTTCCAAAATAAGTTTTTTTTAACCATCATCAATTCATACCATAGGCGACGTCGTTTCATGTGACTGCCCAGTCCATCTACGCGAATGCGATCCCAAGTTCGCTCTGATCAGGTGAGGACCCATTACTCTCTTTCGTCGTCTTCAATAGTCCCGATCAGTTCCTACAAGCTTTTGTGAACCTAGTCATATGCAGTTGGTAATTAATTAAGTTGCCAATTCTTTTTTTTTTTCTTCATGATTCAGGGTTTGTAATTGTAGAATGATTTTTGTGAATTTCATTTTTCTCCTCCTCGAAATCCCTTTTCGCTCATATTTGCGTGAGCAGATTTAGATTCATGGTCTGAACTTTGGTATTATAACTGATGAATTGGGAGAGGGAGAGTAGCTGATTGATGTTTGAAAGTTTTCTGTGAGAATTTGATGTCTCATTTCAGGCATTGGAATTAATTTTGTATTTTTAGGAGCATTGCTTTACATTTCTGTGTAAAAGTTCCTCTTTGAATTTCTTCTATTATCATGTTGAATTGAGCTAATTTTTATAATTTTAGTTTTAGGATTGAGATTTTTTGTTCTCCGAGATGGATCCGGGGAGACAGGTTTTCACGGTAGATCTTCTGGAGAGATATGCCGCTAAGGGGCGAGGAGTCATCACTTGCATGGCTGCTGGGAACGATGTTATTGTTCTTGGCACCAGTAAAGGTTGGGTCATCAGACATGATTTTGGACTCGGAGATTCTTACGGTATGTGCTACCTTGTAGCATTTTGTTGCTGTTGATTCATGATTATAGTATGACCTTACGATGAACTTTAAGCCTTCGGCTTTTTTGAAAAAATTGTTTCTGTTGGAGGTAGTGATTCATGAAATGTAGTTGCATTGAACATACGGCTTGACCCATTTGAGTAATGCCGTGTTACGTAGTTGATTGGCTTTGGAGTGTAAGGTACACCTGCAGTTCTGAGCTCATTGTCTGTACAGAGATTGGTTCTGCTTGAGACTTAAATGTTAATTTTGCTATTTCTATAGATGAACTTGGTCATGTTTAGTTTGCTGATGTGCAATGGTATAGACTAAGAAGTGATGGCTAATTTGTTTTTCTTGTTCTTGTTATGAAATGCAGACATTGATCTCTCTGTGGGTAGAAATGGGGAGCAATCCATTCACAGAGTTTTTGTTGATCCTGGAGGGAGCCACTGTATTGCCACCGTTGTTGGTAATGGTGGTGCTGAGACATATTATACTCATGCAAAGTGGACCAAGCCCCGGATTTTAAGCAAACTGAAAGGTCTTGTTGTAAATGCTGTTGCTTGGAATAGACAGCAGATAACAGAGGGTAGTTTATTCTCTTTCCATTGTGTGTTTTTTTGAAACAAAATTTCTTGTGCACACTAATTTTGTTTCTGTTATAATTTAAACACAGCTTCTACCAAAGAAGTCATTCTTGGTACAGAAAATGGCCAACTTCATGAAATTGCCGTGGATGAGAAAGACAAAAGGGAGAAGTATATAAAGTTTCTATTTGAATTAGAAGAGCTTCCAGAAGCTTTTATGGGTTTGCAGGTACTTAAACCCCCCACCTTTCTTTTTCTGTAATGGATTGTGTTGCCAGTTGGTACTTCATCAATTCCCCTTGCTTTATAAATATATAGTTTTTACGCAATGACTCTCTTTTGCCTGTCATGGTTGTGCTGCATGTGTGTGTGTCTGGTTGTGCTGTGCGTGAAATATCTGGTTGGTTCGTGTTGGCCATGGGATTTTCTCTGTTTGGAGAACTTCAGTAGTAATTCAAAACTTGATTTGATTAGACCCATAAGGACTTGATTGGAATGATTGATGATGTCAGAGAGCATCCTATTACATGATACATTGTAATTGCTGCTACATTTATGTTGTTGACAATTTTTATTTTATTTTACACTTTCATTTAAATCATCGACCCTCATGGTTCTTTTTTCTGTACAGATGGAAACAGCTACCATGCGCAATGGAACAAGATATTATGTGATGGCTGTCACTCCTACACGACTTTATTCTTTTACGGGAATTGGATCGCTGGATGTAAGTTAAACTCTAATAAGTTTCTGCATTTAGGGTTGTTATAAGTTACTGTACCTAGATATATAGTTAAGCTCAAAACTCTCTAGGAGCTACCCTGGGTGAAAAGAAAGTTACTTCTCTTTTGCCCATAAAGAATATTATCTGGTTGGTTCATATTGGCCATGGTTAAATATCTTTAATGTCACACACATGACACTGTTTTGTTAGTAAATGCTTTTAAGAGTGCCTTACTCCAAGTCTGCATTTTGTAAGAGTACTGAGAATGATGTACACTCAATCAGGATTTAAGTTATCTTATATTGTATGACTTTATCTTTTTAGATATTTTAGTGATATCTGTCTGGCGTGTTGTCAGTAGGAAATTATGCTGTTGATGAGAACTCAGCTATTAAGCAAAAAACTATAGAATTTCTTCTACCAGTGGATAAGTTCTAGGCTGACTGAATGATGCACTATTGAAGTGTATCATAGTTTGGATGTTATCCTCATTGAGAGTTTGTGCTTTGAGGAGCTAGATGTTGTAATGCAGCTGTATTACTTAGGAGTATTATTAACTTTAGTGTTGATGGCATACTCCATACCTTGTTGATCTTAGGGTAGTTACGTAGTACACTACTTATGTCATGCAAATGTTTTGTTGTGCAAATTCGTTGGAATCTTCCTCTTCATTATGCACTTTCTCGTATTCCTAATTGTTAGAATCTCTTGCTTAACTTGCATATTATGTAATAGATCATCTTTATAGTTTATACTATAATAGTGATAACTGACAATCTAATATAGTGCCTATTGACTGTTACACATTTCTAGACTGTTTTTGCAAGTTACTTGGAGCGTGCAGTGCATTTCATGGAACTTCCAGGTGAAATACCAAACAGGCAAGTGTTTGTATTTATATTAGTAGTATAGTTTTTGTTCTTCTTTTTTGTTTCTAAATGGACAACATAAATATGCAAAGCCTAATTTCTGTTTGTATTTCTAATTTTCATGAATGATCCCAAAGCCTTCTCTGAGCTTCTAAAGAGCCTTCTATTTTGTCATCTTTCAGTGAACTGCTCTTCTTTATTAAGCAAAGAAGAGCTGTACATTTTGCATGGCTTTCTGGGGCAGGAATCTATCATGGCGACCTAAACTTCGGATCACAGCGTAGGTAGAATTTATTATTCTAGACTTCTTCCTGTTTGGAGAGTGCCCATTCCTGTATAGAATACCTTAAAAGGGCATTTTTGTGGTTCACTTTTTGAAACATGATTATGCTATCTCTTGATACATGGTGTATTGGTTTTGGGATGTAGAATTAAGTGTAGCCGTAGAAAACCTTTTCTTACTGAAGTTGATTGTCTATTTCTTCGACAGTTCCCCAAATGGAGATGAAAATTTTGTGGAGAACAAGGCCCTTCTGAGCTATTCAAAATTGTCTGAAGGTTCTGAAGCAATTAAACCTAGTTCTTTGGCAGTATCTGAATTTCACTTTTTACTTCTTATCGGGAATAAGGTTAAGGTGTGTATGCTAAGCTTGGACATAGTTTCTTCTTGAATATTTTTTATTGAGGGTCATTATCTTGAATGTTTTTTAATCTTACCATACTTTTGTCGTATTTTCTGTCATTTCTGCAGGTAGTAAACAGAACTAGTGAGCAGATCATCGAGGAACTCCAATTTGATCAAACTACTGAGTCGGCTTCAAGTGGCATCATTGGATTGTGTAGTGATGCTTCTGCGGGGTTGTTCTATGCATATGATCAAAATTCTATCTTCCAGGTTTGTACCTTTCCTGTAATGTTTTGTTTTGAATATTCATTTTGCTCTGTTTCGGCCTTTTCCAATACTGTGGATTTTGATAGGTTAAAACTCATTGCAGGTGTCTGTTAGTGATGAAGGTCGAGATATGTGGAAGGTGTACCTGGACATGAAGGAGTATGCTGCAGCTTTAGCAAATTGTCGTGACCCACTGCAAAGAGATCAAGTTTATCTAATGCAGGTCATGTCTATATTGTGTTAAAATAAGTAATGGTTGGTCTAGTTTTAATATTTTGCTTTAGTTTCTCAACATGTGATTTATTCATTAATTAACCTATAATAGCAAATAGCATCCGGTCCCTGCGTTGTCTGTAACAAGAGTTACTTCTGATGCAGGCTGAAGAGGCATTTACCTGCAAGGATTTTCTCAGAGCAGCATCCTTCTATGCGAAGGTAAATTTTCCTATTATTGATCATGTCATATGCTGATCCTGTGTTGTGTCACTGTATGTGGTTCCTGTTTAACAATATTAGTTTGTTACTAATAAGGTGTTGTTTTGCAGATCAACTACATATTATCATTTGAGGAGATCAGTCTTAAGTTCATTAGCGCAAGCGAACAGGTAATTACATTTAATTTTACCAGCTTTATGAATTTCCAACTATCAAAATGATTTGACCTGATAATGGCATTGATCTTATGTGTTTGGCTTTCTTTCTTGAAATAAATTTACTTCTTTCAAAAGAATGCTATAAATGTAGAACCTAGAGTTTGAATTATGAAGGTAGCTTTCATGTTGTCATTCTCTATTATGAGTTCATGCTTAGATGAATGAAGTCCAATCATTAAGCATCCTTGAGCCACTGTTCCTTATAAGAATGTTGGAAGTGATTTTAATTGATGATTTAATTGTAGCTTCTTGTAATTGATAACCTGTAAAACCATTAATGTTGAAGGTAATTATGGGTTGAATGAAATGTAGATCTACTGTAGAAAAAAACACCATTGTGTTGTAGGTGCTTTTAACGTTTTTCTGTTCGGCTAAATGAAAAAGTCCATGCAGATGTGAAAGAGAGAACACAAAACTAACCATAGGGCATTGTTGACTCATTCTGACACATGCTAACGTAAATCCTTACTCTGCTTTGCTTATTTGTAGGATGCTTTGAGAACTTTTTTGCTGCGGAAGCTTGATAATCTTGCAAGGGATGATAAATGCCAAGTAACAATGATTTCCACGTGGACAACTGAGTTGTACTTGGACAAGGTTTAGTATCTTTCTCAACTAAATCGTTGCTTGCTAACTTTATACTCTGCTAAAGAAATTTGAATGATTCAAATTGTAATTACAACTAAGTTGCAGAGCTGACTACTTATGTTGGGATACATCTAACAGCAGCATATGTCTGATAATTTCGTACAACTTCTTGCAGCTCTTGACATGTAAATATCATGTCGAGACTGAATTGCTTTGAAAAACTAAAATAAGAAATTTTGGTTTCAGCTAAGGAAAAGGTTTTTTTATCATTGATAAATAGTTCTTGGCAATTTGACGTAGCATGGATTTCTTACCTCCATAGGCAAAAGAAATCAGTTTGTTTAATTTGATGACTACAAAATTAACAGGCAAAATTAATGATGATGTTAGCTTCCTCCCTTTTTGTATGAGATGTCTTGAAAATGTGTATACATTGAATGAAGCAGCTCCCGATACGCCTCTAAGATTTTTGGACATTGAAATTAGTTTATTTCCTTGCTATGTTAATGTTATGATCTATGATGGCTAACTTCTCCCCATTTGAAGCATGAAATGATCTACATTAAAATTTATTTCATTCTTAATTATTAGATAAATCGGCTGCTCTTGGAAGATGACACTGCTCTGGAAAATCGTAATTCAGAGTACCAATCAATCATTAGAGAATTTCGTGCTTTTCTCAGTGACAGCAAGGATGTCTTGGATGAGGCAACTACAATGAAACTTTTAGAAAGGTGAAACTGTTGATAGAATTTACTGGAAATTGTTTTATCTTTGATGATTCCTCAGAAGTGGGGTGGTGCAGAGAATTGCAGAGAGATTGGGTGTTGGTATGGACACTCTATAAGAGTGTCATCATAAACCATCATATTGAGAGATCAGAAGTCATTTGTAATGTTTCTACCAATAAATTTAACTATTTTGTTTTCTTATGTCAATTCAAAGTAATGACACATATTTTGTATGTATGTGTATTGGGGAGATTGAAGTTTTTAATTTTACAGTTGCAATTATGGAATATACTAATAAGCTGTTTTGTTTTTGTTGCAGTTATGGACGTGTTGATGAATTGGTATATTTTGCTAATCTGAAGGAGCAGCATGAGATTGTAATTCACCATTATATTCAGGTGTTTATCTTTTTATTTAATTTTATTGTAGACTATTCTTGTAATGATCATCTATTTCTTTCACTCTAAGCAAAGAAAATTAAAGAATATAGTTTGATATGCCAACAATGTTATATATAATTGATCTTCAGTTGATCTGGCCACTGAATGTTGATTACTTTTAGGCTATGCCAAATAGTTATTTTATTACAATTACGCTACTCTGTTCTCATAACTTATGAACTTTTGCACACAATTATTTATTTACATTTGGGTTTTCCATCAGCAAGGGGAAGCAAAGAAAGCATTGGAAGTGCTCCAAAAACCTGCTGTTTCTATTGACCTTCAGGTATGCATTGAGTGCAAGTATTTAGAATATACAAGTTATTATGCATCACAATGTAGGTGCTACTGTGCTAGTTACCTCGTTTTGGTAACTGTATTATACCATTATCCACAAATCTTCCTCTTGAAACTCGTGTTTTCTACCTCTTGGAGCTAGTCAAGCAATTATTTGCCTTCGCCAGAGCTCTCACACAACAATAAATGTTACCTTACTTTTCAGTACAAGTTTGCTCCAGATCTCATTATGCTTGATGCATATGAAACTGTGGAGTCATGGATGGCCAGAAAAGACCTCAACCCGAGGAAAATGATACCTGCAATGATGCGTTATTCAAGTGAACCTCATGCCAAGTAATGTTGATTTGACACCTTCTATTCAGTTATATCTTCTTTTCATGTTACTTAACCAGATTAGGTAAAACTTTGTCATCAAGTATCCTTTACTTCGATATTTGTTAGGATCATAATGTAGCTGATCCCAACATTGTTTGGAAGAAATGGCTTGGTTGTTGGTAGGATGATAAGTTTTGGAATTAGTTTTCCCGGTATCTTTTATTATGAATTTTGGATCGTTTATGGTATTTTATATTACATGCAGGAACGAAACTCATGAAGTCATCAAATATCTGGAGTTCTGTGTTCATCAATTACATAATGAGGACCCTGGAGTTCACAATTTATTGCTTTCTTTATATGCCAAGCAGGTTGAGTTGCATTACTTGCACGTTCATGAAATAATTTAGACTCACTCTTAAATATATGATGGCACTATTACAAGTTTTTAAACAATAATTTTTTATTATTTAAGTTTTGGCCCAAATTGGATATTTTTTCTTTATCACAATCAGGAAGATGATAGTGCACTATTGCGCTTCCTACAATGCAAGTTTGGAAAAGGTCGGGAAGGTGGTCCTGAATTTTTCTATGACCCTAAGTATGCCTTGCGACTTTGCCTCAAAGAAAAGCGAATGCGAGCTTGTGTTCATATATATAGCATGATGTCTATGCATGAAGAAGCTGTTGCTCTTGCTCTGCAGGTGATATTCTACTACTGATAATTTGTCATTCTCTTAATTTGTGTTTGTTGAAGTTCAGTGACTTAAGATTATAATTTGCATTGGATACAATTTAGAAGTCTTTGACATACGATTATGACTTAAACTCTTATTTTTGACACGGCCCAGGTTGATCCTGAGCTTGCCATGGCTGAGGCTGACAAGGTTGAAGACGATGAAGACTTGAGAAAGAAATTATGGCTTATGGTTGCAAAGCATGTTATTGAACAGGAAAAGGGAGCTAAAAGGGAGAACATAAGGAAGGCAATAGCATTTCTCAAGGAAACTGATGGCCTTCTTAAGATTGAGGATATATTGCCATTTTTCCCCGACTTTGCCCTCATTGATGACTTTAAGGTAACTATTTTCTTTTGACAAAATACAAATCGTAGAAATTTAAATAGATTTCATATATGTTTGAATATGAATTCTCCTAATATGCATGTAGGAAGCAATTTGCACGTCATTGGAAGATTACAACAAGCAAATTGAACAACTGAAAGAGGAGATGAATGATGCAACACATGGTGCAGATAACATCAGAAATGATATCAGTGCACTTGCTCAAAGATATGCAGTAATTGATCGAGATGAAGAATGCGGGGTATCAATTTCCTAACTCTAATTTCCTTTCGTCAGCTGATGCCATACTTTATTTTTTTAGATTCGTTTATGCCACTGTGCTGGACTTATTTACTTACAAGTTTCCTCCACCTGGCTCTTGGAAGCCATGAGGCTTAATAGTTGTCTTTCTGCTTTGAACAGGCTTTCGAGCCTTAATTATAGTCTGATTTTTGGGATGTGAAATGACAAAATACCCCCATGAAAAAGAAAAAGAGTAAAAGGGGATATTTTCGTCATTTCATACCCCAAACGTTGACAGAATTGGGGTAATTTGAGGGTTAATAAAACTTAGGGGTTTGTCAAAAACTTTTTAAACGTAAGGGTAGTTGATTGAGATAGGTGCATACTTATTGATGGCTGAGTGAGATTATCCATAAGATATATGAATCATCTTTATGCTTATGTTAGGAATATGACTTGTATCTATGAATTGACAGGTTTGTCGACGTAAAATCTTAACCATGGGCGGGGACTATCGGATGAATCGGGGTTATACTGCAATCGGACTAATGGCTCCTTTCTATGTATTTCCATGTGGACATGCCTTCCATGCCCATTGTCTCATTGCCCATGTGACACGTTGTACCAGTGAAGCTCAAGTAAGTTTCAGTAACTCAGGGTCTAAAATACTAATTCTTATATCAATGTTTTTAACCAAGTACTTATATTAAATATGTTGTAGGCGGAATATATACTGGATTTGCAGAAACAGCTTACCTTATTAGGTGGTGAAACCAGGCGGGATTCAAATGGTGGATTGACTGAGGAAGCATCTATAAACACTGTGACCCCAGATAAGGTTACAATTTTAATTATTTTCTCGATTACACAGTAGGATTTTGCAATATTCGTATTACTCTTAACCACATTTCGATATAGATATTTTTGTCTATTTTATGGATTAAAAAACGAGTTGAACTCATTGCATACAATCATTTTGCAGCTGCGGTCACAGTTGGATGATGCCATTGCTAGTGAATGCCCTTTCTGTGGAGAATTGATGATCAAGGAGATTTCGTTACCTTTTGTTCTCCCCGAGGAAGCACGAGAGTTAAATTCATGGGAGATCAAACCTCATAACTTGGGAAACCAGAGGACCCTTTCTCTACCTATATGATCAAACCTTGTGAAAATCTATGCTTGTCTCATGAACACCTTACTCTTTGGAGTCTGCTCAACCAAGGAGAGTTACTTTTGTTCCATGTATCGGTTTTTACTGTATTCCTAATCGGGTTTAGGTCAATAAATGATCTATTTCTGCATTTCTTTGGTAAAATTAAGTTGATTTTCTTGTATATGTGAAGAATTTGGTTTCAGCATCTTTCTTCTGGAAATGCGAGGTCTGGTGTGATTCAGTTCTACAGGTTTGTGGATTTATTGGGACTGTTTGTTATGAAGTTACATTTTACGCCTCCGTAAAAACTGGTAATTTTTTTTTTTTTTATCCTTTTTATTCATAAGACGAACCCGAATATTTCATAAACACCGACATTAGCCAAATATTCGTAGTTCCATCATTCTCAATGGCACTATCGAGTTTTCTTGATATCTTCTTGTTTGCCATTACCTTTCTATTTCTTCGTTTCCTGAGAAGTAACAATGGCCTTCCCTGGAACTGGCCAGTTGTAGGAATGTTACCGGATTTTTTCCTCAACATTAACCGAGCTCATGACCGATGCACTGAGATTCTTGAGCTCAATGGCTGCACCTTTTTGTACCGAGGCATTTGGTTCACCAACTCAGACTTGTTGGAAACGGTTGATCCTGCTAACATCCATTACATTATGAGCAGGAACTTCAATAACTTCCCTAAAGGTCCCAAGTTCAGCAAGATCTTTCATCTTCTTGGAGATGGGATCTTCAATTCTGACCACGAGCCATGGAAGAACCAGAGGAAGGTGGCTCGAGCATTGATCAATCACAATCGGTTCAACCAATTCTTGCTCGAGACCGCCCGGGACAAGGTCTACAAAGGGATGATGCCGATAATCGAGCATGTTGCATCACATGGTATTGTGGTGGACTTGCAAGACTTGTTCCAGAGGTTCACTCTTGATTCTACATGCATATTGGTGACAGGGTATGATCCAAAGAGCTTGTCCCTAAAGTTCCCGGCGGTCCCGTTCTCGAAAGCCATGGATGATGCTGAGGAAGCTATACTATACCGGCATGTCATACCAGAAACATTATGCAAGTTGCAAAAATGGCTCAACATTGGGCCGGAGAAGAAGCTGAGTGAAGCTACCAAAGTCCTTGATGATACCATAGGCAAATACATATCGATGAAACGAGAAGAGTTGAGGCAAGAAACGAGTCTTGAGTACGATGGGGAAGAGGGTAGTTTTGATCTGCTCACATCTTACATGTCATCAGAGAAAAAAGACATGGAGGAATTGAAATCAGACTACGATGATGACAAGTTCTTGAGAGACACCATTTTGAACTTCATGATCGCTGGGAGGGACACAACAAGCTCAGCTCTCACTTGGTTCTTTTGGCTAGTTTCAACAAACCCAGCGGCCACCATGTCCCTCCCAAGATGGCAATCTTGTTTCCACTATATGCAATGGGGAGGATGAGTTCCATATGGGGGAAAGATTGCTTGGAGTTCAAGCCAGAGAGATGGATTTCGGAGAAAGGAGGGGTCAAACACGAGCCCTCGTACAAGTTCATGGCCTTCAATGCCGGGCCGAGGACTTGCTTGGGGAAGGAAGTGGCATTCACTCAGATGAAGATGGTTGCTGCAGCCATAATTCACAACTATGATGTTCATGTTGTGGAAGGGCACATTGTGAGCCCTTGCCTTTCAATCATTCTTCACATGAAGTATGGGTTAATGGCGAAGGTTACCAAAAGATGAGCTTGCTTTATAGTAATCATGATGTAATTTCAGGTCAGATGCAAGGTCTAAGTCATGTTTAATGGTACAAGAATAAACTTCTTAACTAGGTAGACTGTTAACAAGAGTTTGAGATAATAAGTTATTGTTGTTATTTTTTGTTCTTAATATATAGATGGGCGTGAAAACACTTTCATGATAAATGAAGATAAGATATAATATTTTATTTCCTGGTTTTTACTCCATTAAACTTATAACTATAATACCAAACTGAAACTTCGTCATATGCATCAAACATTTTCATCACCATCTGAAATTGGGGTGCAAAATTGCAAAAAGATTTGCATATTTTGTTTCATGGTTTTTCCTAAATTTTCATTAATGTCATATGAATTTCACAATAGTTCATGAACTTGCTTTACACATGATCAATCAATTTATTAACTATGTTTTAGTTCAATTGAACTTTGTTTGCATAATTATTATGCTTACATTTGAGATGGAAAAGTTTTTAACATGTAATTCTTCCTCGTAGGTAAATATAGGAGCACAAATTAGGCCTCCAATCTTTAACAAACTTTCGACTATGATAATTCATGCACACTGCAAAACTACACCTTGTCTATGTATGCATCTGAATAACATGACCTGCATCTACTTCTTTGGGAATAAACTTCCAAACAAATTTGTTATTTAAACACTAAATATACAACAATAACCTTCCCACCACATGTTATGTAGATGCCACTGAACTTGTAAGCAATGTGATTTCTTTATCAACCTTGCTCATATATATAAGTCCCTAAGTTATAACTCCACTTGGTTATAAGGTGATATATGGTGATCTATCTTGCACTAAGATATGCCACTTTTATATTTTTGGGAATTAAGTTTATGAAATATGGAAGGAAATTAAATCCCCGGATCTAAAAGCACGATTCCAACCACACAAAAAAATAAGTTCAGCTAAAAATCTCTTTTTCATTTTTATATCTTATAGATAATTTGAGAGCTTTTCTTCAATATATTGTAATAGTATCTTTTTACATCTTGTAGTATTAGTATCTTTCTCTTTATATCTTATTATTCTATATATAATTGTTTAGCATATATGTAAAAAAATAAAAATATATGAATACTAATTCAAAAATAAGATCATCCATACAAAAATGGTAATACTTAAGTACTAGTCTCTTGGGATATTTAAACGTTTTAATGAGCCTTCTTCCTACTGGAATAATTTGTATCCACCAAGGCTGATAGTGATCTTCTATCTTAGCAGTAAGATATGCATCTTATACCTTAGAATTAAATTTATGAAATATGGAAGCAAACTAAATCTATAAACTTTTCAAAGCTGGATCCCAACATATAATGATGATGCCCAAATGTGACGGTCGGAAGGGCATTGACGCCGGAGAGAGAAAATTAAGAGTTATAATTTTAATTAAATCTTATGTTGCCAAACAATACTCCTGTCATCTTTTTCTATATTGGGTAGATGGTTTCTTAAGAATAACAAAGATATAATTGGAAATTTGTTCTCCATACCAATCGTTGGAGTATGCAGTTTTCAAAGCCGCTTTCTTCCTAGGGTTTTTATCAATTGTCGGAGTATAGAGAGGGGGATAAAAGCTCTTTAAGCATGCTCTCCCCCTCTCCGGCTCTTTGCTTTGATACTGCTGGATCCGTCCTTGGTAGTGGATCCTTTGCACCGTCTTCCCTTCGCCCAGCCTCCCCGTGCCGCCATCATCGCCTTACCTCGACTCGTGTTTTAGTATGCAGTTTTTTTCTTGTTTTGTTAGTTAATAAGATGTCAACTTAGTCTGACTTTAGACACACATCTATTGCAGTATTTGGCTCCATAATTATTGTGGCTTTAGGACGGCCTAGTCCGGTAGGTTTGGTATTGTTATGCTGATATTTAGTGGGATCTCTGCGTAGGTCATTGATCATTTTTGGCATTGCTTCTTTTGTATAAGCTCTCAACAGTTGTGAGTCATAGTCTGACATGACCTATTTGGTCGGATGCATTTTCCACTAGAGCTAGTCTCTTTCTGTTGCGACGGTATCGTCCGTCTAATGAAATCGTTCTTGTTTCAAAAAAAAAAAGAATAACAAAGATATATGATATCTTTTTATTATATTATTAAAGGTTCCTAACTATCAACAAAAATAAATATTCTATATTCAATAAAAAGTAGTCGGTAGCAAAAACACTAAATCGAAAATAAGGGCATGCATGAGAGAATTAAATCAATACTTGTAAAACTAATTAATATGGAACATTCTACTCATGAAATGCTACGCTAAAATACATATAAAACCAAATTGTCAAGACTTTAACACAGAAGGAAAGAATGGAACATTCTACTCATGAAACGCTACGCTAAAATACATATAAAACCAAATTGTCAAGACTTTAACACAGAAGGGAAGAATGTAAAAACTCTCTCTCTTCTTACATGATGTTAGAGAAGTCTCTTTCTTTTTCAAAGTCTGTCAAGAAGTCCTTCTCAAGTATGAAATTGTTATAAAAACTCTATAAAATCATGGTTCTGTTAAATAAGAAGTCACGTGAAAGACACGATTTAGTGATTTGATGAATTTGAGTTCAATTTGGAAATAAAAATAAGAAATTTATGCCTCTCACATGACTTTTTATTTAACAGGATCGAGACTTTTGAGAG
Organism: Erodium texanum; assembly: GCA_036897725.1. Lineage (NCBI taxonomy): Eukaryota > Viridiplantae > Streptophyta > Magnoliopsida > Geraniales > Geraniaceae > Erodium > Erodium texanum. Next base: position 1,189 of record JAYMSW010000976.1, on the reverse strand, counting down.
TAGGTGTAACAATTTCATACTTGAAGGAAACTTTTTATCACACTTAAAAGAAAAGAGAGACTTTCTCCAACACTATGTAAGAAGAGGAGTGTTTCTTTTGCACTTTCCCTCTAAATGTATTTATGTATTTTGAATCATACAAAAGGTAAAATCAGCATCGATGTCAATTAATCACCCTATAGGAAGTCAAACAACCGTATCAATACCAACGTATCCATTTATAGCTAGTTTAGAAAAACCTAGGAGGAAACTGATTGGCCTTCATTGGAAAAAAAGAAAAGAAAAAAAAAGAGCAACAGTTGAGCTACTATATATATGAACTTGGAAACATCGTACATGACCTCGGAGAAAAAAGGACAAGTTCTTGAGAAACACCATTTTGAACTTAATGATCGCTGGAAGGGGCACTACAAGTTCAGCTGTCACTTGGTTCTTTTAGCTAGTTTCAACAAACCGAGAAGTCAAATTCAAGATCAGACAAGAAATGTAAGCAATAATCCCCGAAGAGGGAACGACATAGAAGACCTGACCAAGGTGGTCTGTCTTCATGGTGCATTGTGCCAAACATAAGTCTTCCTGGTAATAAGATATAAATGGGTGTTAAAAGAATTCATTTAAATTTTCTAACACAGAATGTGATTTGTTAAACAAATGTTTAAACATATAAACATGTTGAAACCCGTTTTAATTATCAAAGATCGATTTTGAATTTGTGTAAACCGATCTAATGGAAAATGTAATGAGATCTAGTCTGTTATTATATTATCTAAATGAATGAACAACGATTAGGACTTCCAACTCTACTCTAATATGCCTTCTATACTAGAGTAATTTATACACACCATACACTCCATTGGCAGATCCTCATCTTTCCAAAAAATAAGCATACAAACAAGTTTTTTATCCTTAAAATAGACTTGCACATGATATGCTAGTGCAAATGCAATTCAACTTGTATGTATATGGCATGATTTTTTCTCAACGCTATCATCATGCAATTCAACTGGTATACGACATGATAAATAAAATAAAATCTGGTATACGACATGATTTTTTTTCTCAACACTATCATCCTCATAAGTTACTATATCATCTCTTAAGGGCATATCCAGCCGAATTTTAGATAAGGTTATATTGATTGAGGGTTGCTGATGGTAGTTAATTTTGTTATTTGAGGGTTGCTGATGTT
>JAYMSW010000975.1:0-18540 GCA_036897725.1 Erodium texanum | reverse complement strand
TGTCTGTTTTGCTGAGGCTGGTTTGTGGATATCTGGTGGACCGACGAGAGACAGAGCCATTGGGGTGATGAATAGTGTTTCTTGGTGACCACATATTACTTTACCGCCTTTCTTTGTATCTCGGAATTACGAAATTAGGAAAAATTACTTGCCATTGTGGTTGTTTATCTTATTTTTACAAGACACTATCGAAACAATTTTATTTTACCTGTCAACTTCACTATACAAAATTATGTTTTACATTCAATTTTTCAATGCTTATTTATATTTTTGTTTTATTTCGTTTTTGTGACGTATGTATGGGTGTTACTAACTATTTGTTGTTCTTTTCTACTTAGTTTGTTCTATGGTTCTCACTAATTAGTAACATGCATTTTCTCAGTAGTTAATAACAGATGTATAATTTGAAGTGATGTCACAATCACGTGTAAGATTCTTAAATTTTTTTAGTGTGTGTGGCAAATTAAGTGGTAATTTTTGTGTGTGGATATTTTACCTTGTGTTCCTGGAAATTTTAATATCCACCCTCATATTATTTTTACTTTGTTAATTTAAATATACTTTTTAAAACTATTTAAGTAACAAAGTTATGAAAATACGTTTTTAAAAAACACACTACAAATAAAGAACCAGTATGAACTTTAATCATTAGGGTAAGCACTACTAACCAAAAGTGACACAATAACATTATTGTAGTCAGAGAAGCAAGAGCTGAGTCAATGAACGAACAGGATCGACTTTGAAAATCACTATCAACATCCAGACCGTTGTTGCTTCTTACCAGCATAAACCTCGCTAAACCCTACTAAACCTTGCTTCTTTCCCTTCACAAATTTCGTGTCCTGCTAGAAACCCTAGCAAAAGCCATTATTTATCACACAGACCTCAGGGCTCGGTCGCTACTCTCAGCTCAGGTCAGTTGCTTTGCTTCTTCTTCGTCTCAATCTCCGTGTTTCGCCTAGCTTCACTGGACCGTGCTCTGTATGTAATCATATCAACGGCTGTGTTAAACCTCAGTGTTCTGGTTATATATCCGTATTTGTAAATCCTTAACATTTTTATATGTATATGTATATGTGTTTAATTGTATGCTTGCTTGTCTTGTTGGGTTGTTTGAAAGCTTTATTAAACTTTTGATGGCATCTGGAGAATTGTTCTTTGAAGATTAAAAATGTGACCTTTATATTTGTTGCAGGTGTAATTCACAGGGTTAAGAATGCTTGTTCTGTTCGAGACTCCAGCGGGCTTTGCCCTCTTCAAAGTGTTGGATGAAGGGAAGCTCTCTAATGTCGAGGTATTGTTGGTTCATGCTCTTGCTTGTCTGTTTGTTTCCTGGGAAAAGTACATTGAAAAAGAGAGCTGTATTTTTATGGGTTTAGTGTTCGATGAAAGCTTAGCCTTTTGCTTTCTCTAATGTACCCCCGAGGAACAAATTAATTGTTATTTGTTATATCGGGTTCATTCTTGTTGTCACTTTATATGTTTTTCTCATGGTGGAATTGGCCATTTGCTCATATGCAGGATCTGTCAAAGGAGTTTGCTAGTCCAGATTCAGCTAGACAGGTATCTATTTCTAATTCTCGGTAGACTTGTGAATTAGTAGAAACTAATGATGGTTTATCTTTTGATTTTCTTGTCTTATAGATTTGTGTGACACTGCTGACATGTGTTGAATGCTGAATACATACTTTTTCTTTTGATAATTAGCCGTGTTATCATATATTATCTGGATTTTTTGTGAAATATGTAGTATCTAACACTTTCAGTGGCCAACATTAGGTTGTCAAGCTGAAAGGTTTTTCCAAATTTGACAATACATCTGATGCCTTGCAAGCAACAACCCTCTTGATTGATAGCAAACCCAGCAAAGGACTGCGGAAGTTCTTGCGTGCTCACTGTGATGGTGAGTCATTGGCTGTGTATGATTCGAAACTTGGGAATGCAATCAAGGACAAGCTGGTTAGTGAATACTCCGAACGCATTTGGACTCTTAAGTTATGGTTGGGAGCGCGATATGTTCAACTTGTATTCTCTTGCAGAAAATTGATTGTGTTCATAACAATAATGTCATGGAGTTGATGAGAGGTATTAGAAGTCAGTTGACAGAACTCATATCCGGATTGGGTGTTCAAGATTTGGCTCCAATGAGCTTGGGTTTATCGCACAGCCTTTCTAGATATAAACTGAAGTTCAGTGCTGATAAGGTTTGATATTTTTCTACATATTCTCTTCATTTCTTTGTATTTTATGTAGTCTAAATTTAATCTTCATATTGTGAAGGTTCTGCTTTCACGATGTGATAACTTCATTGTGGGATACAATGATTAGTGGTTAATTTTTATGTAATTCTGTATTATAACTTGAAGATTATCCTATTGTTTTTAGGTGGATACAATGATTATCCAGGCCATTGGTTTATTGGATGACCTGGATAAGGAGCTGAACACATATGCCATGAGAGTTCGAGAATGGTATGGTTGGCATTTTCCAGAGCTTGCAAAGATTGTTCAAGATAATATCCAGTATGCCAAGGCAGTAAAGCTCATGGGTTACCGTGTAAATGCTGCTAAGCTTGACTTCTCTGAGGTAAGAGTTCCTATAGTCTCTTAACAGCCATCCATATTTAATCATGCAAAATTGCCCTCTTTCCTCGTGTAAACAACGTTTTCTACATCTGAAGTAGCAATATGCATTTTTTTTTTAAAGTTTAGGTTGCTGTAAACAACGTTTTAAAGTTGAGGATAGTTATGTGCAAAATATGTATAGTACACTATAATTACCTGCAATTAATCATGTATGTAATTATTGATGTTTAGTACTCTCTTATTTTATGTTCTTAGATACTAGAAGAAGAGGTGGAGGCAGAGTTGAAAGAGGCTGCTGTAATATCCATGGGTACTGAAGTCAGTGATCTCGATTTAGAAAATATCAGAGATCTCTGTGATCAAGTTCTGTCTCTCGCTGAGTACAGAGCTCAACTATATGACTATCTAAAGAGCAGAATGAACACCATTGCCCCTAATTTGACTGCTCTTGTGGGAGAGCTCGTTGGAGCTCGCCTTATTGCCCATGGGGGCAGTTTGGTAAATCTTGCTAAGCAGCCCGGCAGCACTGTCCAGATTCTTGGTGCAGAGAAGGCTCTCTTCAGAGCTCTTAAGACAAAGCATGCAACTCCTAAGTATGGTCTCATATACCATGCATCTTTGATTGGCCAAGCTGCACCAAAACATAAAGGAAAGATTTCTCGTTCACTTGCTGCCAAAACAGCTTTGGCTATTCGATGTGATGCTCTTGGTGATGGCCAAGATAATTCCATGGGACTGGAGAATCGATTAAAGGTATGTACCCCACTTGTTTTGTTGACTGATGAATTGCAAAAAAGTACCTAGAGATATTCACCTTTTGCAAGATGTAGCCTCTTCTTTGCTAATTGCAAGAAAGTTCCATGAACTTGCCTATTTATTGCACTCTGTAAATTTGTCTCGCAATGATGATTTTACCCTTCAAAATTTTAAACTTGGAAAACAATAGGAAAAAAAATCCAGAATTTTCACCTCCCTTATTTTTTTTAGCTTGAAGCACGCCTAAGGAATCTTGAAGGGAAAGAGATGAGTCAATCTGCTGGTTCCGCCAAAGGCAAACCCAAGATTGAAGTTTATGACAAGGATCAAAAGAATGGTGTTGGAGGATTGATAACTCCTGCTAAGGTCTGCAACTATTTTTTTTTCATGTCAAGTCTATTTTCTATAAGGTTTCAGTTTGTTGGTAATGGTAGTGATAAACTTCTGTGGTATGCAGACCTATAATCCATCAGCCGATGCCATTCTGGGTATTGATGAAGAACTTAAGAAAGACAAGAAAAAGAAGAAGAAATCTGATGAGGATGCAGATCTTGCAACCAATGGAAATGGAACCGCAGAACCAGAATCAAAGAAGAAGAAGAAGAAACAGAAGGACGAAGAATTGGAAGTGCAAGATGGAGCTAAGAGCGTTGAAGGGAAAAAGAAGAAGAGAAAACATGTGGAAGAAGAGGAAGAACCAGACATGTCAACCAAGAAGAAGGAAAGAAAGAAGAAGAAGAAGAGTGAGGACTGAGAAAAGCTTGAAGAGTTGTCTCAACAATTTTAGATGATGCAGAGTAGCATTTGTAGAATTTGTTGTGATCGACCCAATACTATCTCTATTGTGGTTTTGATGTATTTCTTACTAATCTTAGACTTTGGAACAAGATCTTTGTGGTAGAAAATTTTATTTGAATTATGAAAAAAATTCTGATTTAAATGATAGTAAAGTAATTATCACTGAATTTCTTATATTTCCCATATATCTCTTTTTTTAATTTTCACTTTAGATGTAATGTACCCATCAAGTAACTTTTATTATATCATTATGATCGAATTATTTTTAAGTTTTTACGTCAATAATAATATTAAAAGTGAAAATTAAAAATATGTTAAAAATCCTACAATATAGAGTCTAAACAAAACTCCTCTAATAAATTCATAAAAAAAAAGTATAAAACAACAATATTTGCTAATAAAAATAAATACTGTTCAAAATAAAATGAAATAAATAAATATGGTGCATATTTATTATTTAAGTATTACCCGTTGACAATTTTGTCCTTCCACTTGTGGGCTTGAAATCCGGCCCATCTGAAATGGGCTTCTGAATTTTCATGTCCATGCCTAAACCCTAGAAAACTCTTATCTCCACCGTTGTGAAAAGGTCGCTTCTTCCTCGCGCACTCGACAAGACGACCAGCACCCGAATCTACCGAGAGAGGAAGTGCCGTCGAGGCCGTGTCGGAGCGAGTAAGAGTCCTCCTCTGTAAATCTTGATATGATGATGTTCTCATTTTTCAAATTCATTCACTTGGGGATTTTGCTTAGCGTTTGAGATATTTGAATTTGATTAGGTTTTAATTTGAAGAACAATGGCGGACAAGGCAGTCACTATCCGAACTAGGAAGTTCATGATCAACCGTCTTCTGTCCAGGAAACAATTCGTAAGTTTCATATTTCGGTTTTGCTTTTGCATTTTCATTTTCTGTGTTTGGATCTCGAAAGATAGATATGTTGCCAAATTATTATACACAGTCTTATTATTCATATTGATTAGAGTTCGGAATGTACTATAATTGACCAGGTTTTGTTGATCATTTATTGGCTTTTGCTTTAGGTTATTGATGTTCTTCACCCTGGACGAGCCAATGTTTCCAAGGTATTGTATTTTTTTTTTTTTATTGGCGTGACATTGTTGGTGTTTGTGGTTAAGCTGTAAAGCCTCTGTTGACTGTGAACAGTTCATTTCTGTATTTTGATCCGGACATTTGTTTTCTTTTCAATTATTTTGCAGGCTGAGTTGAAGGAGAAACTAGCTAGGATGTACGAGGTTAAGGACCCAAATGCCATATTTGTATTCAAGTTCCGTACCCATTTCGGAGGTGGAAAATCCACCGGTTTCGGCTTGATATATGACTCCGTTGAGAATTCGAAGAAGTATGAGCCTAAGTACAGGCTAGTCAGGGTGAGTTTAACTGTCTATCATGTTTATCTTTTCTTGACACGTGCCTTGCAACTCTGCCTATTTTCAATTGTGACTTATTTTAAGTAGTGTACCTATTGCCTTAGCTTGTTAATTTAGGTGAATGATATGACGATACTTTACTATTATTAATTGCGACTTATTTTTTAGTTGGGTTTTGTTATGACATTTCTTTATCCTGCTTCTTGAGCTTCATATCTGTTATTGATCTTCCTTTCTATATCCGTTGTCATTGTTCTAAACACATTTGTAATCATTCTGCATTTGATAGCAACATCATTTGCTATTATGCTTTTCTTACTTTGTTTCTATAATGCTTTTAAGGGTCCCCCAAAGCCAAGATAAGTACAATTGATCCTATATGATCAATCAATATGTTTTTTTACATTAATAGTATTTGCTTGTGTTGCATCCATCCTGTAGGAGAATTTGATTTTTGATGTTCACACCACTTGGGAAATGGTTGTGTACTATGTCATGTTGGAGTTATCTATTTAACTCCGTAAGAAACAATGCCCTATTATCTTCAATAATGCAACAATAAGTGTATGTTGAGCGGGGGATGAGGACATAATTTGTAGGTTTTGAAAGAAGTAACCGGGTTATTTTGTTGCCAGATGAATTGTGGGTGAAGTCACCATGTTTTTTTTTCGAATGATCCCTCTATTGTGTCACTGTCCTGTGTTGTGCTCTAAAATTTGCCTCCTCTGCAGAATGGATTGGATACAAAGGTTGAGAAGTCTAGGAAGCAATTGAAGGAAAGGAAGAACAGAGCAAAGAAGATCCGTGGAGTAAAGAAGGTTAGAAGATAGTTACTTTTTAGTGTTCCCATCCAGTTTAATTTTGCTTTTGTATGATTCTGTTCAACAATTATTCCATTCCACATCATATCACTACAAATCCCTTCACTGTCAATCATTTTCCTTGCAGACCAAAGCTGGTGATGCTGCAAAGGCCGGGAAGAAGAAGTGATTTCTGAAACATTTCCTCATCAACTACCTGCTTTTGATACTTATGCTTGCCCGAGTAAAACCCATTTCCATTACGATAGCTTAGTTTAATTTGAGTTCATGTTAGCTGGTTAAACATGAATCAGCATTCTGAAACCATCTTCTATAATGTGAACATTTTGACACTATTTTTTCCCTCAAGAATCAAATCTGCTAGTATAATTCATTGTTTGTGATCCAATATTTAGTTCTCTACTAACTTCTTGGAGATGCATTGCGGTCGATGCATAAACTGAATCACAGCTTGAACTATCATTTTCTTAGTTTGTTGATTGCAATCACAGATGTACCCATTAACCTATACTCTTTCTCTTTATTAGTACTACTGCAACCACTTGTACTGATATTTGAAGAAAGTAGATGGATTTATTTCCTATTTTTCGGCTTTTCTAAAAAGAAAAAAGATATTATTTTTTGTTATTCTGGTAGCCATTTTGGCTCCTAACTTCTTTCAGGGATGATAAGACCTGATATCGATCTGGTCGGAAATCTCCACGGATCGGATTAGAGGTGTCCACCCATAATGAACATACACAATGATATTGTTGGGACTTGAGCCCGGGTCATAAGACTTAAGGGTCACGTGATTGATAGTTGGACAAACAAGTTTCTGCCCAGTAAAACAAGTTTCGGCCAGTAAATAACTCAAATTTGTCACTTTTAGATGTCCTTGGAAAAAAGAGAGTATGTAATTGTCAATTGTCCAGGAGAGATACACACAAGTCAAAGATGAACCAGATCAGGCTCTATCTTGTGCCAAATTATTGATGTATTTCACAATAAGTGCACGTGACTAATCCCATAGCACGTGATGTGTTATCTTTCTCCTACCAAATCTGTAGCTATGTCAGTTAATGCGATAAGGACAAAACACACCAGACTTGATTCACAACATGTAACCATGTGATTGGACGATGAGATGGTAATAAGATAAAGGGTCTGAAATTAAGAGCGGGAAGCAGACCAGTGCAGTATAATGGAACCGACCGTACCGTAACACCGCCTTTCTCCAGCTCCCACGGCCTGAGAGTCTCCGGGATTGATCTTCGCCTCGCCTTGCCCGCATCACACGGCTCTCAACGGTCGAGCGAGCACGATCCTCCTTAAACTCTCTCTCCTCATCTTTCATTTTCTCGACCTTTCTTCTACTCTCTCTCCATTTCCAGACTCTTCCTCTTCTCCATTTTCATCTCCTTTATCTCCATTTTCACCGATTTTCTGTTCGGATTATTGCCGTCGATCTCTGGTGCGGTGAATCGCAGAGGAAGGACGCAAATGGTATTGCTGTGCACAATGCGATAGATTGATTGCAACGTGCATGTCGCCTTCAAAGCACCACGGTAAGCAATTAAGCACCAAATTTATATGATTATCTGGTCAATGGAGTCGCAGAATTAGAATCGTCTTTTCTTTTTCATCGACTTTTTTTTTCTCTGTGTATTTGTTTGTTTTATCAGATTCTGTTGTATAATCTTGATTAAGAATTTATCAGTTTGAGCTATTATTCTTAGATTGCGGATTAAAGCACTAAGCTCGAGTTAAAGGCTCTCAATTATGATATAATGTGACATTACATGTTAATTGGGTATTAATTTATCTATTTGTTTCATTTCAGTGCAGATCACTTGAGATTTTTGGGGGCTCCTAAGATAAATTTTAGCATACCTTAGTCAAAGAGGATCAGGAGCCTCAGTTTTGTTTGTTGATCAGCAATAACCTCTGGTATGGTGATAGGAACGAGCGACCTCAACTTATTATATGAGGCCTAGGCCTAGTCTGAGCTCGAGATCTCATACATTTCACCTGCGACTCTTGGTTAGGATTATCAGTAGATTATTGGAATTGTTAATTTCAAAAATGGGTCCACTAGTAACAGATTTTTTGATGCGATTGCAAAGTTTGTCCACTTCTGATCATGCTTCTGTGGTCTCCATGAATATATTTGTGGCATTGTTGTGTGCTTGCATTGTGATTGGCCATCTTCTGGAGGAGAATCGGTGGATGAATGAGTCCATCACTGCGCTTTTTATTGTGAGTTTTCATTTTCCTCTTACATTGATAAATTATGAATATTTGCTATTTGCAGAATTTAAGCATTCAAATTTTAAAGCTCGAATTTCACCCTTTACCTCAGATGCTCCCATGTGCCCACTAGATTTTATACCTAATTGAGACATATTATTGGTATTTGGTAATATATGTTTAGTTAACTTAATGAAATGGAAAGTGGACACTCAGTTTGTAATATTCTAGGATTCTTTTTTAGGACAGAGGGTGTGAATTATTTGTATGGTTTACGAATTAGCTTTGGCCACCAAGTTAGTGCGTGGTTAGATAAATCATCTATCAATTTATTTTACAGTTGGAAAATTATTGACTTCATGTAGACAAGTGCATATATAATTACTGTAATTGGTTTTGTCTGAATTGTTTCCAGGGTGTGTGTACTGGAGTTGTAATATTGCTGGTTAGTAAAGGAAAAAGCTCACATCTTCTTATCTTTAGCGAAGACCTTTTCTTCATATATCTTCTGCCACCAATTATATTCAATGCAGGGTAAGTTACTATCCTAGAATCCAGCTGTTTTACCTGTAAAAAGAATAATAATCTAAGTTTACAGTGTTTTTAGAACTCGGGACAGTCCCAAGCCCAGTAAAGGAGACAAGGAATATTACGGTAGGTTGACCGCAAGTGTAAGACTTTCCCCAAACTCCATGAACATGAAGCACTTGGTTTTAAAAGAGAAGATAGCATTAGATAGGATGGTGTGTAGCCGACCTCGAAATTGTTTGGAAAATAGCTTGGTTGGTATTGTTGTGTAATCTTGGCTGGACTGGGCATTTAAACTCAGTGGTTTAGTCTTCAGTTTAGTTTATATTTGATTATAAAGAAGTGTTCTTGAGAAGGTAAAATTCAAGGCTGTATTATTTCGAAAAGAAGTAGAAATTTGTTGTTTGATATTTTCTTTTGTTATGCTTTTAAGTCGCTCAGAAACATTACTCTTATTTGCTTTACTTTGTTGAGAAACAGAGCAACCTCTCGACCCACATTAGGCATTGGTGTGTTCTTATGAGTATAATGATTTGGCAAGGAAAAAGATAAGGTAGATCCTAGGATTGTGAAGCACAATGTTTTATATTTTTGAGAAACTTTCGTTCTATTTAGAAAGTATACATGCATGTGCTTAATCTTTCATTTAGTCCTGAACTTTCCTTATATGAGAATTGAGAATCAGATTTTACCACTCATGAGCAGAGAATTGTGTTATTTTCTTTCAGATTGTGGATTTCCTCTTTATTATTATTTTGGTCAACATCAATTTGATGATGCCTTGGATCTTCATTAATTTCTTTTCTTAGGCTCTCTGATGTACGACCCTGATCTCTTTTTATACATCAGATTTCAGGTGAAAAAGAAGCAATTCTTTCGTAACTTCATTACTATCATGCTGTTTGGTGCTGTTGGCACATTGATATCCTGCTCTGTTATATCATTTGGTATGCATTGCAGTCATGATTAAATTGATCTGTAAAGGCTTTGGAATATTTTTTAAATTTATTCGAACTGTAACTATGATGAATGACTCAGGTGTTGTACAGTTCTTCAAAGAAATGGATATCGGTACCTTGGATATAGGGGATTATCTAGGTGATCTTACTCCCTTTTATTTTTCAATTAGTTTTGTTATATTTGGTAATATCTTACTCATCTCTCCTGATGGTTTTCAGCAATTGGTGCAATATTTGCTGCTACAGATTCTGTGTGCACATTGCAGGTATTGTAACATATCATAGCTGCTAGAGAGTTTCAACCTCGTAAGAGAGATAGTACTCACAGTCTATACTTGTCTTATTGATGGTACAGGTGCTAAACCAGGATGAGACCCCTTTACTCTACAGTCTGGTCTTTGGTGAAGGTGTTGTAAATGATGCTACATCTGTGGTTCTTTTCAACGCACTACAGACCTTTGACCTTGACCAGATAGATTCGAGAATTGCCGGACATTTCCTCGTCAACTTCTTGTATCTGTTTATTGCAAGCACTATGTTGGGAGTGTTTGTAAGTCTCTCTCTCTCTCTCTCTCTCTGAGTATCCGTATGAAGGCACAACCAAGATATCATTATTATTCTGTTGTGATGTTCCCTTTCTCCTGCAGACTGGGCTTCTCAGTGCTTTCATAATAAAAAAGCTGTACTTTGGCAGGTATAGTTTGGTGAAAGTAATCATGCTGTATATGTATCTTATGCTGTAATGTAACAATTCCTCAGTTATGCACAATTTTTTTTTTTTGATCTCATCTTTCTTTGTTGAAGAGGTAACAAAAATGGTAATTGCAACTCAATTTTGGATATGATTCAGGCACTCTACAGATCGTGAGGTTGCTCTTATGATGCTCATGGCATACCTTTCCTACATAATGGCTGAGGTAATGTTCTTTACTTCATGGTCCAATTTGTTTAATCTTTAAAACTAAGTTCTGATGACTAATACGTTATTTCATTTGCCTACCTGCAGCTATTCTATTTGAGTGGCATTCTCACTGTATTTTTCTGTGGAATTGTTATGTCTCATTACACTTGGCACAATGTCACTGAAAGTTCAAGAGTCACTACAAAGTACATTCTCTCAAACAAATTTATCTTGCAAATATTAAACCACTGTCTGAATCGGTCTTTGCCTAATGTTCTTCTTCTTATTACAGGCATACTTTTGCAACCTTGTCATTTGTTGCTGAAATTTTTATCTTCCTTTATGTTGGTATGGACGCTTTGGACGTTGAGCAGTGGAAAGTCACAAGTAGCAGGTTTATCTACGCACTATCATCTTCTGATTATGATCCTCCTTATACGTTCTTTTACATTTATGTTTGGTCTTACTTTTTTTCAGCCCTTGGACATCTGTTAAAGTGAGTTCGACACTCGTAGGTTTGTTGATGGCAGGAAGAGCGGCTTTTGTCTTTCCTCTATCATTCATATCCAACTTATTTAAGAAATCTGCGTGTGAGAAAATTAGCTACCAGGAACAGGTACATTTGTGTAAGATTAATACTAAAGTTGATTCACCAAATTATATATTTGCATTGCCTTTTATAGATTGTGATATGGTGGTCTGGTCTGATGAGAGGTGCTGTCTCCATGGCACTTGCTTACAATAAGGTAATAACTATACACAGAAACTATATATTCTTTATGCTTATGTTAGATAAACAAAAACAATGGTTTTTGAATTACTCTGAAGACCGAACACCTAACCAACATTTTATTCTGAGGCGGACCTTCACATTTTTTTTCTTAGTTTTAAAAGGTCTTTATGGTAATATTCATCAGATTTCCATGTAATATAATGCAGTTTGAAACTGGGGGGCATACTCGATTTAAAGTGAATGCTATCATGATCACCAGCACCATCACTGTTGTTCTTTTTAGCTCGGTGGTAAGTTACATTCTTCTCTGCAACTATTTTGCATGAACAGGACACAGTGTACAAGGCATTGAGAACCACTTGCTGAGACATGTTACACTTGGTACATTGCTCGGGTTTGAATAAAAGTATAAGAAAAGAAAGAGGATAATCTCACTCAGCTACCTGAAGTATGCACCGTTCTCAATCAACTGCCCGTAAGTTTAAAAGTTTTTGACAAACTCCTTAAGTTTTTTTTATCTCAATTTACCAAAAGTTCTGTCAACTTTTGATGTGAAATGACAAAAATAACTTTATTTTTATCCATGATGGTATTTTCGTCATTTCACACCCAAAAGTTGATGGAGTTGGGGTAAATTGAAACTGAAAAAACTTAAGAGGGTTGTTTAAAAACTTTTTAAATTTAGGGGTAGTTGATTGAGAACGGTGCATATTTAAGGTAAACTGAGTGAGATTATCCCTTTAAAAAACACTTGTTACTGTAAGCTATTCGAAGCCAATCGACTAGCAGGAAACCTCATAAACAGCATTTTGTTATTTGACTCGATAGCATATAATCTGTTTGGGTTCTTGGTAAGACGATTTAAGTCTTGATCATTTATGTGCTTCAGGTGTTTGGTCTTCTGACCAAGCCTCTCATAAGGTTCCTGCTGCCTAAACCAACAACAAGCATGATAATATCTGGGTCTTCCTCTCCAAAAGCAGAGTCAGTCAATGTAGCACTTCTTGGAAGTCAACAATTGTCAGATCTTGGTGACCCCGGTGTCCAGCCTGGCAGTCTACGTGCACTCCTGACAACTCCGGCACATACTGTCCACTTCTACTGGCGCAAGTTTGACGACTCTTTCATGCGCCCGGTGTTTGGTGGAAGGGGCTTTGTTCCCTTCGTTCCTGGGTCACCAACAGAGAGAAGTGTCCATGAAGGGCATTGAGACAAGAGCATATGGAAGAGAACCGAGCAACAACGCTTGCCTTTGAGCCTGCTCGTGATGATCGAATTCTCATGTGCTTATCGTGCTGGTGGCGAGAAGGCCATAAGGTTAAAATTTGTTATATTGCTGCTGTGAATAGCCTTAAATTATGAATCCGGCACAAGTAGGCACTTGAAGTGGTAGTTTGAGTTTCTGCTTCATGTTTAGGTTCAGTTTTATGTCTTCCAAGTGATTTCTTTATAAGAAGAGCACACAATACTTGTTGGTGCTATCACAATATGTTTCATTGTTTTTTGTTTTTCAATTTTTTTTAATTATGATTCATTGTTTTTTGTTTGTCACTATAACATTTTGGAACCTCTGTAAGCCAATTGGAATCTCCTCACAAAATTTTCAAACCGGACAATATTGCTACTTTTACAGGGAAGCAAAATGTTTGAACTCGATAGAAACACTGTATCATTGACAAGATATGGCCAGGGGTAGAGATCATGGAACCCGCTCCATACCAGTCTCATTGCTACTTTTACGGGAAAGCAAAATGTCTAAACTTGATAGAGACATTATATCCTTGGCAAGACCTGTTCAGTACTACCCCATTGTCATTTTTATAGAAAGACAAAATATTCAAACTCGTGGAAAATATAATATCTTCGACCTATGACAGGTGACAGCATGGATTGAAAAAAACTCGTCCCATACCCGTCTCATTGTTCAGATGTAGTGAATATGTCCATACAAAAACAAAAGACCCCTGAATTTATAATTTTAAAATACTCGTATAGAAGATAAATTGATCATCGCCTCCAAATGAAATTTCAAAAACATTCCCGCAAAAAACCACAAATATCAAATCCGAAGCCCCAATTAAAAAAAAAATCAGTTAGCAAATATATAACAGAAGGACGATTCTCTCAAATTTCCGGATAGAGAAATGGATGTGAAGAAAGCTGGATCTTCCCTCGACTCGCTGGTCTCTTCCTTCAACTCGCGCATCGCCGAGCTCCAGGAGCTCGTCATCGGCAGAAACAGTGAGTCAACTCGAAATCCAACTCAACTTTCGCGTTTCATATCTCTGGAACAGGAAGAAGCTGAAATTACGATCTGTGTTTGTTTCGCAGTGTACCCGGCGAGCAGCGTCTCCGATCTGCTGGCGGTGGACTCATCACTGAAGGCGATGGAGTCGCAGCTGCAGGCCATTAAAGACCGCCTTCGCGAGGAGGCCAACGCCATTCCCAAAGCCAAAGTATGTATGCATTTCGAACATACTTTTTATTTGTGTGATTAATAGGAAGCAGTTGGAAGAAGACTGAATTAGAATGCTTAATTAGGTCCTCTATCTTTTATTGTTAGGTATCATGGTGGCTTTCATTAGATGATTTTTTCTGTGTGAGAAATTGTATAGAATATGTACAGAAAGTGAGACCTGAAACTTCTAATTACCATAATTGTATAAAAAAAAAAAGAGGTATGTTTTGCAATTGTGCCTTATTATACATATAAGAATCTTTGAATGATTTAAAAACTGTAGTAATTGCATCTATCAACTCCGTTGGTCTATTTATATTATCAGTTTTTATCTCACATTATATTGTGAAAGAAGTATAGGATTAGGAGCTAAATTGACTTTCCCATTATACCATATCATATTTGCATATAGCATATTCTATGCTATTGTCCTGAATAGTAAGTTCAGAAATTACTACCAGCATAATATAAACTTGTAACAAGTTGTGATTACTCAATTTCAAATTCAATTTATCTATTTATGCTCTATATTATGTATGGGGTCATTTGTACAGCATAGGCTGTAGGTTTTCAACTAAATTTGCATTATGCCATCTTGACAATGAAACATTGAGTTGATTTTATTTTATTACTTGCAAACTGTACAAATAGAATGCTTCATTTTTGCTATCCGTTTACTTTAATTTTATAAGCTATTATTGTATTGAAGTATAGTTTTCTGCTTTGATTGCAGAGGCTAATTGAAGCATCATTGCGACAGCAGAAGAAATTGCAGAGCATGTCCCTTCACGTTCCATTGTATGTGCCTGAAAGAACAACGATGTCGAGAATGGAAACTAATAAATGGTAGTTCTGATTTCATGATTTACAGTGATATAATAATCTGAGTTTTAATTGTCTCTGGAATGTCTAATACTCGAATATATTTTAATTAGTTTGTTTTTATGATCTTAGTTTGCCATCAGAATCTGTTAAGGAAACCTCTGGTTTTGAGTCTTCGAAATATGAGGAACCCACACCATTACCCAAGGTAATCACAATCCTATTTCCGGACTTTGGATAGGGAAATAAATGTTCATAAGCTTGTTATATTTCAAAAGAATGCATTAACACAACCTAAAGAAGATCCATGTGCAGATATTTAATCCCTTATTGCAATTCGCAACTAATGGTGTTACCCGTATATGCCAAAAATATAATTCCCTTGTATTGGCTTTTTCAGATTCTTTAGTATTGAGGTTTCTATGGGTTGACACTATTTTAGATGGGCATATAAGATATCAAATCTTGCTTAATACTTGTACTCTGTATCTGTCATCGCTGAAAAGTAACTAATAACAGATATATACTACCGTATACTAAAGGATAATTCGTTGTCGGAAAATATCTTGATCCCATGTACATAATTGTCAATTCACTTGTGATGTTAATTTCAGGAGAAAAAAGGGCGCTCCTCTCCCCCACTATGGTACATAACTGCTGCGGAGCTGGATTCCCTATCATCGTCAGTATATCTTTCCTTCTTGAATTTTACTTCCTTAAGATACTGCATACTAGTTGATAGCATTCTATGTGTGGTAGAAATAAATACAAGCTTCATTTTTCAAGATGAACATGGACATTCAACATGACATACTCACATGTGCAATATAATTTCTGGTGTGATATGCATCTTTCTTTTAACTGCAGGTACATGAGAGGAAGACTCACACTAGACAAGGTCAATGCAGCAATTAATGACATGTCAACATATGCTGAGGCAAATGCCCATCGTATAGCAGCTCCTAAGAAGAAGGTTCATTCATATTTCTTTTCTATATTAGTTTGTAATTTTGTTTGAATTCAAACTGTACTTGCTCTGACAATAAGTATTTTTTTCATGAAGCTGGCAGAAAATGAGTGGGAAAAAGCATTGGTAAGTTAAGCCAATTTATTTCTAGTTACCTCAAATTTGTACAAGTACATTGTTTCCTCACACAATGAAAGCTCCTCAGCCAACACTCAGATTATTTCATTTTTTGCTTAAATATGTTAAAGTGTACCACATATATTTGGAGTTACAGACTTTCATTTGCTAATTTCCCACCTCAGTGTAAAAATTAAAGCTCTGGGTTCGAAACTTAGCATTCTATCATACTGAGAGTTGATTCAGTCTTGGGCCATTGCCTGTTTGTATTGTGATGTATTCTTGACTCACATTCACATCACAATGTCTTATCTTGTCTGCATGTTTTCATATACCAGTTAGTTCCTTCATCAAATAATTGAAGCTTTTGGGTTGGAAACATAATAACGATTGATAGATGATTTTGGAAATAGCAATGGCTGGTTGTCTCTAGGAAATATGTATATGACCGGACTATACATACATAAATAAACATACATCAAACAGAGAGTTTAATAGGTTCTCTAAATCCTTGTTTTGATATTCGGATCCAAGATATAGTCATCCCTTTCAAGTATCAGCTTTTCATGTAGGTTTGTTATGGTAATCGTCCTTTCTTGTATATTGATAATGCCCTACTGATTTGTGCTCATAATTAGTTTCTGCTTGTCCATCAAACAGGAACTAAGAGATATAGCAATGACAGAATCAGTGAAGGGAAAACATTTCTTTCTTGAAGCTGACATAAAAGGACCTTCTCTGAAGCTGGACAATACTGGAAAAGCAATATTGACAGTAAGGCTTCATTTTCAAAATTTAATTTCTGGCTAGTTAATAAGGATTGCTCTGTTGATTGCAATACTAGTGAAATTCAATTATTTCTGGCTTTAGCTGAATAACCCTCATTTGTCATACTGATAACTTATTGACAACATTAAGATGTTCTTGTAGGCTTACTTTTCTGATTAAAGACATGAATGAGTTCTGTCTCACTTCCATATCACAGGATTTTAATGTTATCAACTTTATCTCTCAGTTCTTTTACATCAAAGTAAATCCATACTTGGGGAAGGATATTCTTGACCCTGCATTTTGGTTCTCTGCAGGTTCTCCGTCACCTTGGTCGTGTAAGTGAGACTCGAATCGGGCATCATAGGGTTTTCATTCTCTTGAAACCTCAATGATGGCCTTGTAAGCGAAAATGTGATATGAAACTTATAGGTGTCATTAATAAAGAGAAGTCCATGCTATGGATCTCTTGATTGGGCTGTTGTAAGTTTTTATTCACACGAGCACTATATGTTATAGGAACTGCCTTCTTCTTTTACTGAAAGTGTATCATCAGACGGGGACACTATTGCGGATCATATTTTTGGCCAATGGTTAAGATGGATTGTCAATGAAGAAAATGAAAGAGATCTTCGGGCATCTGTGGTGGTTATTCAGTTTTTGTCTTGAGCAATCTTTTCTTTTTCTCTTTGTCTCTCCCAATTTCTTTCTCCGCTTCATGTACTATCAATCATATTGCCCGAGAGATTGTTGATCCTATTTTGGAACTGTATTATGATTTTTAAGTCTACTGTGAATTTATTATGATGAAGCTTGTCTGCAGAAGAAGAAGAAGCTGATTTAGCTGCTGACTTTGTGTTGGAAAAAGAAGATACAGGTTTGAAAACTCGGACATAGAAGTGTTAAAGTCTCACATCGAAAATATGTTAATCTGTTCACCGATTACTAAACATATTGGGATTTCCATTTATTCTTTTGAGATTTTAGATGGGTCACATTTTGAACTTTCTGTTTTTCGTTTGTTTTTGTCCTTGACAGCATCAACCGACAGTACAAAAAGGGCATATAGATATAAATGTGAACATCTTATTAAGTCTTTTAATAATCTAATCCACCTCACGATGCATGTGCATTTTTGTCTTAGATTCATACCTCTCAACGACCTTATCAATAGTTTAAATCAAGCAAGGTCTTAATCAATTGTGACCAGAGAGCAGAGGCATTAAAGATGAAGAAGTTGAAAGTCGCCGTGATCGGAGCCGGCATGGCCGGTCTTTGCGCCGCCAGGGAGCTTCAACGGGAAGGCGTGGACCAGGTGGTTGTATTTGAAAGGACCACCCAAATCGGCGGCACCTGGTTCTACGACCCACGGGTTGAATCCGACCCTCTGGGTCTGGATCCGAACCGTGAAGTGGTCCACAGCAGCATGTTTCGGAATCTCCGGACCAACCTTCCCCGGCAGTTGACGGGCTTCTCGGACTACCCATTCTCCGTCAAGCCGGACGGAGACCAGAGGTCATTTCCAGGCCACCGGGAGGTGCTCCGGTTCCTCAATGATTACGCTCGTGACTTCGGGTTGGTGGATCTCATAAGGTTCGGGCACGAAGTGATCCGGGTCGAACCGTTGACCAAGCACAATTGGGCCGTGGAGTGGCGGGGGGGCGGTGGGGGGGCCGGGGGGGGGGTGCACAGGACTGGGCAGCAGCGG
>JAYMSW010000974.1:0-18554 GCA_036897725.1 Erodium texanum | reverse complement strand
AGGGTTTTCGTTGGTGAAATCCCTCCTTAGGAAGCCAAATCTGCAATAGCCAATCTGGTGAAAATCTGGATAAAAACAAGATTACATAGATTGAAAGAATGGATTGACCAGAACCTGCAACAAGAGGTGCATAATCATACTCATTATGCAACCAAATATTTTTCTGCTCATACAAGCAGTGATATAATTTTGTGAATTAACTTCTTGCATTTTGATCTACTGTTCCATTTTTTTTTTGTCTCCTTTACTTTGCTTATAGTTATCTTATCCATGCAATGCTATATCATAGGTCTTGAATCCACAAGTAAATCAAGAAGGATATGCACCATCTGCAGTTGAAGTATTGCGAGTTATTGGTGAAACTCTCGATGCCTATTTTCAGCTGCCTATTCCAATGCATCCGGTGTTGCTACCTGATTTAATAGGCGGCCTTGACAGATGTCTTCAGTACTATGTATCCAAGGCAAAATCAGGCTGTGGTAGTTTTTCGAGATAACAAATAATCTTGGGTTAATGGCAAAAAAGTACTATACTATTGACTTTTTGCACGTTGTTACCCTTATCTTCAAATCGTTGTGGGTTGTGGCCTGAACTTATATTTTGTTGCACTTTGTGTCATTTGGTTCTAAAATGATGATTTTGCCCTTAAAAATTTAAAATTGATTAATTCAATTAGGCAGAATGAGTTTTTTTGGTTATGGTAGTAAATTTGAAAACCATTTTTAAGAAAATTTATTTTGTGTATTTTTTGTTTTTACTTATGATTTTTTAATTAAAAATTTGAAGGACAAAATCATCATTTTAGAACAAATTAACACAAAGTACAACAAAATATAAGTTCAGTGCCACAACCCACAACAATTTGAGAATAAGGGTACCAACTTGCAAAAAGTCATGGTACATGGTACTTTGTTTGCAACTACCCCAATCATCTTCCCATAGTTTCAGAAATTTGTTACGTTAACTAACTTCTAGACGTTCAATTGTATATGCAGGAACAAGGAATACATACATCCCTACCATGCCAGCATTGACTAGATGTACAACAGGGTCAAAGTTCCAAGGTGTCTGGAAGAAAAAAGACAAATCACCCATTTCTGGAAATAGGAATCCTCAGGTTGCCACGATGAATGGAGATAGTTCTTTTGGGACACCACAGCTTTGTGTTCGTATCAATACTTTGCATCGAATAAGGTCAGAGTTGGATGTTTTAGAGAAAAGGATCATTACCCATTTGAGGAACTTGGAGTCTGCAGATGTAGAAGACTTCTCAAATGGTTTAGGAAAGAAGTTTGAGCTCACACCTTGTGCCTGTGTGGAAGGTGTTCAACAACTTAGCGAGGCAGTAGCTTACAAAATCATATTCCATGATCTGAGTCATGTTTTGTGGGACGGTTTATATGTTGGTGAGCCTGCATCTTCCAGAATTGGACCTCTACTTCAGGAACTTGAGCAAACCTTGACAGCCGTCTCAGATACTATGCATGAAAGGATCCGTACAAGGATTGTTACTGACATAATGAAAGCTTCTTTTGGTGGGTTCTTGCTTGTTTTGCTTGCTGGTGGACCTTCAAGAGCTTTCACCCGACAAGATTCTCAGATTATAGAGGACGACTTCAAATCCCTTAAAGATCTGTTTTGGGCCAATGGAGATGGGTTGCCTTCTGATTTGATAGATAGGTTCTCAGCTACTGCAAGAGGAGTCATACCCCTTTTCAGAACTGATACAGAGAGCCTAATTGAACGGTTCAGGCGTGTGACCTTGGAGACTTATGGATCTTCTGCCAGATCAAGACTTCCATTACCTCAAACTTCAGATCAATGGAACCCAACTGAACCAAACACTCTCCTACGTGTTCTGTGCTATCGAAATGATGAAGCAGCCACAAAGTTCCTGAAGAAGACCTACAATTTACCCAAGAAATTGTAAGAAAAAGTTGTGTAGCCATGAATTTCTCCAAGGTGGATCTTTTTGGTGCCAAAGATCTGCACCTGCGAAGACCAGTTCTCCAGATAGCCCGGATGTTAATACAAAGCATATTGTACAGTATCTGCATTGGAATTATTTTATGTACTCTAGGCGGGTGAAAGTTAGAGATTCGTGAAGTTAAGAGTGATTCATTTTGTCATTGAAGATCACTATGAGGTACCTTCAATGCTATTTTTTGATCGGCATTTGTTATACCTTACAAGGCCTTGTTGCTCAATCATGGATTCCAACAATTTTCTTTGCAGCGGGTTGTAGTTGCTATGTCAGGCCGTTCGTTTCCGTATATGATGACTTTAGATCATACTCAACATGGGCCGCTAATTCTTTTTAATTTGATACTTGCAAAAATTGAGGTTTATATTTTTCATTATAAACCAGTTTTTAATATTTACTTATTCATTGCCACCTTCATGGAGTCTTACAACATCGTGGCTTCACACCTACCATACCAATATGTCAACGATTGGAGGTAAAATTTCAAAATATATTAAATCATTACCAAAACACATGTATAGTAGCATTCTAGATTTTTAAATCGCTTTATTTATTGTGTGTGAAAAAACAAGAAAACAACAAGGCTTACATTTACATTTAGTTACATAGAAGGACACATTCATATATCATGCCTGAAAGGGGTACATTTAAAAAAGAATATAAAATCGTTGAATTCAATGTTTGCATTCACTTCTATAGGGAAGATTAAGTTCATAGAACAATAAATTGTTGGAAAGGTCCGTATATTTACAGGACATCATCACATAGGATCTTTGTTACCAAACCAAGACAAACAACCTTGATTTACTCAAATTTATAACTATGATACAAAGAATAAAATCTCCAATAGAATTGTTGCAGTGCGAAAGGAATTTAATATCATTTCTGGAGAATTAGTAGAAGGATTGACAAATATGTTGGGAGAACAGAATTATTTGGATTTCGAATGACTCGAGATAGATATAAAGCTGAATTGCAAACAACATTATATCTTCTTCTGTCATTGTTGAACACCATTTTAACTAATATAAACCTAAGTTTCATGATTAGGTTGTATCCTTTTATATAATACGCAGAGAAAGACATTCTTTTGTGCAAAACTGATGACAATTCTACATAGAGTCGCATGGTATTCAATACTTATGCTTCAGGTTGCAACAAAGATTAGAATAAGGTCATACTTCATTCCAGTAGGCTATTACGACTATATATACATTGTTGATGCATACATGATAGTTGAGAAGGGGAGATTTATGTGGATTCAAAACAATCAGAAGAAATTAAGAACTAACCTTTATTCGGTTTTGATGGACGCAATGAGCTGAACTGATACAAATTGCTCTAAAATTGGAAAGTACATCATTTTATTATCGTCGCACACGAGGGGCCACAATATAGAATTCAAAATTACTAAGATGTCATGATTATTTGTAAATGGACAGGATATCCAGGTCATTTTATCACATTTACTTGCAATCCAAAGTAACCAATAATTAATGAGATACTCACAATTGTAGGCCAAAAAGATGAACCTAACATATTCGACATCTTACGCAGAATTTTTAAGATAAAACTTGACCGATTGGTGCAAGAGTTGAAGACTACTTCACCTTTTCGAAGAGTAATTGCTATTAAGTAATATGTAAATATTAAAAGAAAGCATGTTCATTATCCTTTAAAAGCTTGAAAAACTTTCGAATTAAATTTTTTTAATCATGTTTTCTTTATATTTATAATTTTAAATATAATTGAATTTCAAAAACTGGCGTTATGACTGATATCTATTTGATGTTATACTCTAACACTCCCTCTCACGTGCAAGTTAGTCTTGACACGTGGATAGGAAGACTTTGGCCCAAAGTATGATGCAATAAAGGGGTGTGGGTGGATGACAAGTAGACTCTGATACCATGTTTAAGGTCTGACCCACCTAAAAGCTCGAACTGATAAGTGGAGACCTAGACTTGTTATATAAGTTGACGTTACGACTGACATCTATTCGATGTGGTACTCTTACACTATCATCAGAGAAAATAAACGAGTTCATAACTAAAGATATTCCAAATCAAACATTGAACCTTGATTCATTTGTCATTGTTTCATGTGAAAACATACTCTTATCATAGATCCTAAGAACCAATACGGGCTCTTGAATTAGTATGACCCAAATGCCAAGATTTAAAATAGATTGATTAATGGAAAAATCATAAATATGCACCACTTAAATTTTGTTTAACTATTTAATTCACAATTACCCACCTGCATTCTGGACCACTAGATATACTGATCTAACGACCGAGATTGGTTCTCAAGATTTATGATAAAAGGAGTTTTCATGTGAAAGTTTCCCTATATATATTAAAGCTCTTTATTATTTATTAGTCCATTTTATTATACTAGTGCACCATCAAATACCAAAAAGATAAGTATAACCCTGTCATGGAGGGTTCGGGTCATTATGCTGGTGCACCGAATTTGAACTTAAGATTGGACTCGTCTAATAAACGAGCCGAACTCGAACTGAACTTTTCAAAGTTGGTTACCTGTCTCGTTTAAAATAAAATTAAATATATAATTTTTTCAATAAAATTAAAATGTTTTTATTTATTTTTTATCGAACATTTATAGACCTCAAGCAAAAAAAAAACATTTATAGACCAAAAAAGTTAAACATTTATAGCTTGAATAATTACTTTTAAGCCGATTGAAATCTCGACGTTACAACATCTGATGCAAAAGTATTTTCTACTATAAATACTATCAAAAGTCGGTTGAAAAATGGAACAAGAGACCAATAGATTAATAGTAGTATGATCGTATACATCGAGATTATTCATTATATTTTTATCTGATGTTAATATTTTTAATATTACTTTGCACTATTCTCACGTTATTTCTATTACAAAAAATAATAATTAGTGTTCTCCTTCATTGAAAAAATCTTGCTTCGTTACTACTAACATGCCATCAAATTTTAAAAAAACCATGCCACTAATCAATTTGAATGCAAATCACCGACATTGATTT
Organism: Erodium texanum; assembly: GCA_036897725.1. Classification (NCBI taxonomy): domain Eukaryota; kingdom Viridiplantae; phylum Streptophyta; class Magnoliopsida; order Geraniales; family Geraniaceae; genus Erodium; species Erodium texanum. The sequence goes on along the minus strand of JAYMSW010000974.1, from coordinate 13,543 downwards.
ACACAAAAAAGACTGATGGTATGATTTTGGAAATTACATTTAAATGATACTTTTGTTTTTGGGATTTTGATGGTGCACCAATATAATAAAATAGATTAATAAATAACAAAGAGTTTCAATACATATAAGTAGCATAGGTGGTTAAATTCATGTATTTTATTCTTGAACAACCATGATTAAAACCCCTTTAGATGCAATTTATTTTTGATACTAAGTATAGTTCATTTTAGTAATAAGAGTATTTTTGTCCAAAAATATTTGAAAAGCATAGATTTCAAATTTTGAATCATGAGAGCATATAAATCAAATATTGTACTTTGAATCATAGTATACCAAATTTCCCATCCAACTTCCCCATATATGACGAAGGGAAAATGTTTAGAAAAACGATAATAGTTGTAACTATAGACACTCTGGAAGAAATCAACAAGATTAAATTGTACGTGATTATAGATATATCTCTACCTCAGAATCATAATGGAGATTTTTTTTCCAATTTGATATCCACCAAATAAAATCTCCCCTTAAAAGATGGTTATTCCACTTGTCAATTGAATATAAAATGATTTTCCAAGAACACCAACACAGAAACCAAGAAACTAAGAAACTAAGTTCACTCAATAGATGTGATACCTGCAAAACACTTTGCTATTTACATGGTGTTTCGTGCCACATTTCAATTGTAAACGAACGTTTTATGAGAGAATTAACCTCTAAATCCATTGCTTTAAATAGAATGATGTTATTTTAGTATCTATGCAAAAGGAGCGAAAAGAGGACAAAAAAAAGGAAAGTCAAAGAGCAAAGAAAAATCAACAATCTGAGTCCCCGTGTTTCCCTTGGCATTGCCATCATGTCACCTACAACATGTCGGACAGTGAGCCACACGCTCTCATCATGATCTATGTTGACCTTGACATGCAGTCATGATATCACCAGCACGCCATCGTGCCGCTTCAAGCATGGCATTCACCATCGATAATGGCGTCATATATCACCCTTGCATTTTGATGTATCGTCTCTGACACGTTGATTCCGACAAATCCTAACAATTGGCGTTTTAGGTTGAAACACTAGTTTTAGAAAGTCAATAAATACCATATCTTGGGACCTTGAAAAATATGTCAATTTTGGGGTAAAACGACGTTACTCTACTGCCATTCTGTTCCATTGCACAAGAGGTTAACAATATATTGATGGAGAAGAACTAGTAATTTTCCTTAGGTCAAATCTTTAGTATTTTGATTTCCTTGTATTTTTGTTTGTAATTATGGGTGTTGACAACCCCATAATTATGAGACAAATCTCATTGGCTATGTGTGGGTGCTAATTGAGAATATGGTTGTATGATACTTGATTGCTTGAGTGAAATTATGATTTACAAGTTACTTTATGTTTTTGTTCTATGTATTTGGACTACCCAACGTTGTAGTTAATGTATATGAGATTGTAACACATATGTCCAACAATACTTTATAGTTCTTGTTAGACATCTATGAGACTCTGTGCTCGGGAGATTAGACGTTGGATCCCAATATACCTCAAGAGATTCCCAGACATAGTATTCTACACCTCTCCTGGCGAAACCATTGGTATCATAAACATACATCAAGTTAATCATTAGCATACAATTCATTGTAAGATATTAGTACCCTATGTTCTTTCATCTATTGAATTCTCTAAGTCCAATTCAATTCAGTACCAATTTACATAATTGCAATTGAGTATTTAGTTTGATAATTCACAACAACAAACAAACAATCATTTGCTATTTAATTTTTTTCATTTAACCAATCTAGAAAAATTTCTAAACCAACCTGAACCTGTTTTATTATTTCATAATCCCCGTGTTCGACCTGATCTTATCAATTATAAATACTATTACTTCTGTTGTGTATAATTGGGGTATCAATTTTGTACTAAGCTATTTTTCCTGATCAAGATGCAAGGCAACAAGATCCATGAAGATGCCCAAATTATAACATGCTCAGTTCCTGACTAGATGGGTATGAAATGCAAAGGAGAAATTATTGACTAGACATAAAAAAGGTATGATTATTATAAGAATTTATTTTACTCAACATCCTTCAAGAGAAAGGTTTTACATGAGGATGCTTTTACACTCACTAAAAGGATACACATCATTTGACCATATTTGAACAGTTAAAGAGGTGACATACCCAACTTTCAAAAGTGCATGTTATGAACTAGGTTTACTAAATGATGATGATAAGAATTTTTTTAATTTTTTAATTGAAGTTGTAACCTAGGCTAGTGGGAAAGAAATAAGACATCTAGTTGTTATAATTCTTACACAATGTTAAGCTGGAGATGCAATAAATTTATGGAAAACTTGTAATCATACATTTTGAAAAGATATTGCTATATTAGAACAAATAAAGTTCAACAAAAGTAACATACAACTTAAAATAGTCAAGTGGAGACACATACATTATTTGAAATCGAACAAATAATGCTGAATAAGGGGAGAAACTTGAGATTGAACAAATAATGATGACAAGAATGAATTGATTGTTTAACTGAAGTTGTAACCGAGGCCAGTTGGAAAGAACTAAGGCATCTATTTGTTACAATTCTTGCACAATGTCAAGTCGAAGATACATCAAATTTATAAAAAAAATCTCATTATCATGCATTTTCAAAAGATATTGCTATATTACAATTAAGAAAATTCAGTATAATTAATGTACAACTTACTGATAGCCAAGTGGAAGCATATACATTATTTGGAATTGAAAAAAGAATGTTGAATATATGAAGAAGCTTGAGAGAGATAGAAGGAATGTCATTCCCATACTGATGATTGCATAAAAATAAAACTCAGAACATATTGTTGAAAGAAGAAGTAGACTACAACCATCAATAGTCTTAAGGTGATCCATGATGAGTCTTATCAATGACTTAACCCAGGTCAGCTAGCAACATATAATGTTGTAATGTCTTTAGCTACAAATGATGAGGGAAAAATATTTCATTCATGGCCGTGGAGGTACTGGTGAAACATTTTTTTATGGAATACTATTATGTGAAGTTACGATCAGAACACAAAATTGTGTTGCCTGTTGTAACATTTAGTATTGCAGCTTTTCTTTTGCCTAATGGTCGTACAACACATTCTCGATTTCTTATTCCTCCATATGTTACTCGGGAATCTTCATGCGAAATCAAACATGACACCTAACTTGTAGAACTACCATTATAAACTTCATTGATCATATGGGATGAGGCACCGATGGAAAACATATATTGTTTCGAGACATTAGATAAGAGTTTTTGTGACATCTAAAGCCTAAAAATACATAGACAATTCATCAAAACCGTTTGGAGGGCTTACATTTGTTTGTGACGAAGACTTCAGACAAAAACTACTTGTATTATCCAGAGGTTCTAGATGTGATATTGTTGAAGCATTGATCAACTCCTCCACTTATGACCTATGTTGAGGTTGTACAAGTTAACTCAAAACACGAGGCTATATTGTGAAGCTATCACACAAAATGATGTGCTCTAAATAAAAGCATTTGATAGCTGGATGTTACAAATAAACGAGGGAACCTCCTATACTAATTTGAAAGAAGATTTGTTAAAATGATTCAAGAAAATGACAAAGACCAATTTAGGTAGTCATCCAAGCTATATACCCAAACAACATTCATAACTATGCATAACATTCATATTTTATATAGAAAGGGCAATATATACCAAGTCCTAAAAATGATAAGGTGAAAGAAACAAACCACCTCACCATAGATATCTATGAACAACGGCGCTCGACGCCGCGGACCGCTGTGAGGGAGTTCAGCTTTGTAAATCTCCGATGCGCGCCGATGAAAGAGAGTGAACGAGAGAGAGTAAACGAGAAAGATGGTTTTGAAGATGAAAATAAAAAAGTGATATTTTCAAAACTGTTTATTTTAAAATTTCCCAAATACATATTTTTCACTCCGATGCGCGCGGATGAACACAAATTTTGGTCGTATATTAAAATTTCCCAAAATTTTTTAGAGTAGATATTTTTCACTTGGAAGACATATGGATATATGTATGTCTCCCAAGTACGCAATTAAATTTCACCCCCTTGCTACATATTTATCTACAACCTATAATTTATAATTACTAAATTATACTATAAATCACTAATAAATAACATTTTACAAACAGTCTATTTTAATAGACTTGGCTCTCATGACTTCCTTTAAAAATGTACAAGTCTATTTTACAAACACATTACATAAATTTCACCCACTTGAAAAATGTATGGGTATTTTTGCATTCTTCTTTGACTTGGCTCTCATGACTTCCTTTCAAGATAGGTAATAGTCTGCACCAATTTAACTAACATAAGAAAACAATAACATATAAGCACATACTAAATCCCATTACATAATACATCAATATGTGTCATATTTCAATCCAAAACATTAAGGTTTAAAGAAAAAGTGTCATATTACAATTCTCTTACATCCATTTTGTTCCAAATTAATTTATTACAAATCATCATCATCAAGACATAGTTTGTCATTATTATATCATTCTTCATCATCCCCATCTTCAATAATAGTGTCTTCTTTGAAGTCATCGTCAACCTCCTCATCTCCATATGTGTTGGTATTCATCATCGGCATTGGACCCAAGTCGATAAACAAATCCAATATTGGAATATTCGTGGTCACGGGTTCTTGATAAGGTTCTTCAACCTCATATAGTGGACATATATTGTAATTCTTTTCGAGTGTGCTCGAACTGTATGTACCCCTATGTACCATTTTGTTCACTACCTTCCAATGTCGACCTGCTTTAGGATCACCGACATAGAACACCTGCAAGGCAGAATGGATCATCCTTATAACAGTCGGTTTGAGTGTTTACAGAAATCAAGCCACGATCAACTTTTATCTTGTGCGAGTTGTACCATCTACACTTAAATAACACCACCGACATTCCTTGAGCGTAGACAAGTTCAACCACTTGCAATAAAACACCATAATATGTCGTTCTCTCAGTCTCAAGCATCACACCACAATTTTGTGTAGTTCGTGTCTTGTCTCTTCCTTCGCATACAAACTTGACTCCATTTATTGTGCATTGTGTATAAATGTTGCTACTTTGGGCCCCATAGCTCAAGTATTGTAGTTCCCGACACCTAGAGCCTGCACTCTTCATCTGCAAGATTAGATATGTCAAATTTACAAATATGATATTCATTTGAATAGTCACATTTACAATGTTCATACTTACCGTGTTTTTGAAGGTCAAGAAGAATGAATTCATTTGGTGCTTTAAAGATCCATTTTGAAACCGAGCCTTGTATTGTTGGGTATGGTGAGTTATATGCTCATGAATTTCCACACAATTCTGCATTACCGTCCAATGAGCAACATCAGTTTCATTAACAGTTAATCGGTTCTTCCAATCATGACCGGAAGGTGTGACTAGTGTGGAAACAACCGATATATTCCACTCATGTGCTGTAGGAATCTGGTCGGTTCTTATTGAGTCATGTCTGTTGAGATACAAATTTGTGAAATTAACACACTCATGCATGATGTATGCTTCTGCTATACAACCTTCTGGATAACGTTTGTTGCACACTGTCTTTTTGTACTCCCCAAGTTGCCTTTCTATAGGAAACATCCATGTGAAATGGATAGGCCCAATTTCTAAAATCTGATCAGAAAGATGTTTGCATAGGTGTACCATGATAGTATGGAATGCAGGAGGGAATATAGACTCCAACTTGCATAAAATTATAACTATGTCCTCCTTCATCTTCCTAACAACTGACTTTGACAATTCTCTTGCACAAATAGTTTAAAAGAAATCTGACAACTTCACTAGCACATCTGCCACGTGTGGGGCAACAAAAGGTCGTATGATTACAGGAAGTATACGCTGAAGCAAAACATGATTGTCGTGTGTTTTCATACCTTGAAACTTCTTCTCTGATATGTTCACCTTATTATGTAAGCTTTGCAACATAACCAGATGGATACCGTATTGCAGATATTCTATTAAGTACCTCAATACATTTTTCTGCCTTCACGGTGTAATTTGCCCCCGGTAAAATATATTTCCCGTTCTTGCTTTTCTTAGGCCAGAGGTGCTCCTTAATACCTATTTCTTGCAACGTTTTTCGGGTTTTGAAATCATCTTTATTCTTCCCTGGAATATTTAATAGTGTTCCCAATATAATGTCACACACGTTCTTCTTAATATGCATAACATCAAGCATGTTCCTTGTTTTCAGAAACTCCTAGTACAGTAGTTGCCAAAATATGGAAATATGTGTCCAACACAACCTTTTCTTCATAATAGACTTTTTCGCCAACAATTTTGTATTTAGACTCAATGGGGGTAGCAAGCAACCTCATCCAATATAAAATTGTATACTTCGGTCCCAGAGAGAGAAACTTATGCAAGTCTTCTTTCAACTTTACCATTGAATGATTCCTTGTCAAAACGCATAGGATCATCCTTTGCTAAGTCTTTTCATGCCCCTAAGTGCGGAATTATGTTTTGACTATAAGTAGCATTAAGGTCATTCAAACAAATTGGACATAAATTGTACTCTTTAGTTTTGATTCCCCCTAACATTCGTAAACCCAAGAAGTCGCTTATAGTCTACATTACTGCAGCGTGCATCTTGAACTTTTCTTTACCATATTTATCCAAAGTATCAACACCAATGGCCCATAACAACTTCAACTCATCGATAAATGGTCTCATAAACACATTTATACACTTCCCTAGTGACTTCGGGTTACATATCAAAAGAGTGAGGATGTTGAACTCTTTTCTCATGCATATGGATGGAGGCAAGTTATACGGGATCACAATAACGGGCCACACGCTATAAGAAGTGGAATTTGCCCCAAATGGACTAAACCCATCAGTGGTAAGTGTAAAACAAACATTGCTGATGTCGGCTGCGAACTGTGGATAGTTCCAAATAGTGTAGGTATGCACCATACCGAACTATAAAAAATGCTTGAAAATTTCCTTTGTGGTCAAGAATTCGGAATTCCCACACCTATAACACGGACATCTAAAGTAAGAAACATCGAAAAGTCTTGTCGTATGACATGGTTGCCTAAGTTGCTAGGGTTTTCGTTGTCGCCATCATCTATGGTCGTTGTGAGTGTGGTGTGATCGGAATCGAGATTGCTGATAGTACGATTGATCTACGATGGATGCAAGGGAAGATTTTGGGGATCTGGAATGACAATACAACAATATTAGAATCGAAGATGAGGAAGACATAGAGGCTATTAGGGTTTCAGATTCAGTAGAGGAGGAGGCCGAACCAGAGTGGAGTCTGGCTGGAACACTGATGACAAAATGAATGTTTGATCCGGAAGCCTTTAAGCTGTTTGTCACAAGTCTGTGGAGGCCAACCTAAGGGATGTATGTTAGAACGATAGATACAAACATGTTTTTGTTCAAATTCTATAGGGAAGCAAACATGATCAAGGTGTTGGAGGGCTCACCGTGGACTTTCAATGGCAGGCTAATACTCTTAGAAAGGATGGATCCAGGTATGAATCCACAAGAGGTGCAGTTTGGCTCACTTGATATATGGACACAAATACATGAATTGCCCACAAGTTATAGATCCGAAAAAACAATCACAGACATAGCAAATAAAGCAGGCATGGTGGTGTCATTGGACCCAAATAATCACTCTGGCACATGGAGAGAATATGTTCGAGTTCGAGTACGATTGAATTTGGCAAAGCCTCTGAAAAGGAGAGTTAGTACTCGTAGAGAAGGGGGGAAGTCATCTTGGGTGTATTTCAAGTATGAACGAGCACCAGCTTTCTGTTTTGTTTACAGTATAATTGGGCACGTTGGGGCGCGGTGTGATCGGTTAGGGGATACACCATTAGATCAAGCGGAGAAGCCTTATGGTATGGCAATGAGAGCTCAAACTAGGCTTCATCGTTATGCTGCAAGTGCGAAGTGGCTGGTACCTGAACACTCCAAAGGTCTGGGGAATGTTGGGAAGGAAAATTTGAGCCGGAGTTCGAGGGGGCAGAGACGAATGAGTACGGATTCAGAGGATAGTAATCCAAGGTCCTGTGTTCCTAGTTCTCAGCCACTAGTGATGCATAAGTAGGGTGGTGATACCCGGTTTGGACATGGCCATCACGCCCATGATGATAGGGATGATGGGAGGGCTGACGAGGACCACATTATAATTCGACCTCTATCTAGGGATGGTGGTAGTAGTAGTAATATGGGCACGAAGAAGAGTACAACTAAGAATCAAAGCCAAAATACAGCATTGGAGAAGGGCAAGTTGAATATGAGTACAAATCCGAACCAAAGCCGGGAGTACATGCAGGGTAATGATATTGTTACACCTATTACTGTTCTAGAGCAAGCGGGGAATAAAAAAGAAGTGGTAGGGACGGAAAATAAGAGGAAAGGGCATATGCATGAGAACCGTCAGGAAATGGGTGGAAGAGGTAGAGTAATGTCCAGAGTAGCAGAGATGGAGGGGGTACTTGATCTGAACACTGAATCTTCAGATATAGGAGATCATGACATGCCCCCAATAGACTCTAATGATTGTCCGATGGTCCCATTAAGTGGGACCCACCAATCCCAATGGGTACTTTAGCTTGGAACTACCAGGGGATTGGGATCCCGCGGACACAACAGTTCTTGGGCGAGATGATAGCCCATAAGAAACCCGACTTGGTCTTTTTAAGTGAAACTCAATATCAACAACCGCTGGTAGAAAGGCTACAAATAAAATGGAGATTGCAAGGAAAAGTAACTGTTGAGCCTAGAGGCCGAAGTGGGGGACTAGCACTCCTTTGGTCGCATAATGTAGAGGTTGAGATGTAAAGCTATTCAGTAAATCACATTGATGTCCTAGTAAAAGAAGAAGGACAGGTGCCATATCAAATTATCGGGGTGTATGGAGAACCGACGAGGGAGCTAAGGTACATTACCTGGAATCTTATTAGAACTCTATATGCTCAACTGACAGTTCCTTGGATGCTTATTGGTGATTTTAATAATATTCTCCATCATGAAGAAAAAAAGGGGAGGGAATCGATACCCTCAACGACTTTTAGATGATTTTCGAACAATGCTCTATGATTGTGAGTTAGTGGATTTGGGGATGGACGGACATAGCTACACATGGGAGAGAGGGTGGGGGACTCCTCATTGGATGGAGATTAGATTGGATAGGGCAATATCTAATTCATAATGGCTGAATCGGTTCCCGACAACGAGAATACAAAACATTAATCTCGGTCAGGGGTCCTTGGATCATAGTCCAATCTTTAGCCATCCTATACTTCGTTATCAGAGAGTTCGGTATCGCCCTTTTCAATTTGAAAATGCATGGTTGTCCAAGCCAGAATGTGCTAATGTCATTAAGCATGGATGAGGAGATGATGAAAGCATAAATATCATGCAACGTATACAACTAGTGGGCCAAGAGTTAGAAATGTGGGGCCGGAACATTGGAAGAAGTTTGGAAAGCCGTATCAAGTATTTGGAGAAACAACTTGAGAAGCTAAGGGCCAAACGTGACAGAGCTAGTGTCCAACGGTACAAGGCTCTTCAAATACAAGTCCAATCTACTTATAATCGACGAGATGATGTCTGGAAGCAAAGAGCCAAGGAATACTGGCTCAAAGACGGTGATAGAAATACTCGTTACTTCCATTTAAAGGCTTCGGAGAGAAAATGAAATAATAGCATCAGGGGTATGTATGATGCTAACGGGGTATGGAGAGATTGGAGCTCAGGCTTGGACAGAATTATCCACGACTACTACTCGGAGTTGTTTACTACATCAGACCCAGTAATTGGTGAATGTATGGAAGCAATACTAGTAGCCATTACGCGGGCCCAAAATGAAGACTTACTAGCTTCAGTATCTAAACCTAAAGTGTGGAAGGCAGTAAAGGAAATGGATCCTAATGAGGCACCTGGACCAGATGGTTTGAACCCAGCATTTTATCAGAAATATTGGAGCGTAGTTGGGAAGGGAGTAGTGAAGACAATACAAGATTTTCTTTCAACTGACATCCTTCCTCCAGGCATCAATGAAACAAATGTTGTATTGATTCCCAAAAAGAAACATATTAGGGGAATGGGAGACTTGAGACCTATCTCGTTGTGTAAAATGTTATTTAGAATTTTGTCTAAAGTTATAGCTAATAGGCTCAAAGGTCTTTTAGAGTCTGTAATATCACCCACCTAGAGTGCTTTTATCTCAGGGCAATTGATCACTGATAATGTCATGATTGCAGGAGAGATAATGCACTACCTCAAACGAAAGACCCAGGGACGAGATGGATACATGGCCATAAAGCTCGATATGAGCAAGGCGTACGGCAGAGTTGAGTGGCCTTACTTGTATGCGATATTGAGGAAGATGGGTTTTGGAGAGCATTGGGTTAATCTGATACGATTAAATCTGGAGACAGTACGCTATGCAGTAGTCTCCGAGGGCCAAAGATTGCAAGAGATTCGACCCACACGAGGTATTCGCCAAGGTGACCCATTATCACCTTATTTGTTCATATTATGTGCAGAGGGCCTGTCCAGATTGATAATGAGGACAGAGAATAGCAATCTGATTCATGGGTGTAAGGTGGCATGGGGGCACCATCTATATCACATATGTTTTTTTGATGATGACAGCTACATATTTTGCAAAGCAACCCCCCAAGAGGCGATTACTATATCAGCTACTTTGGCTCAGTTTGAGAAAGCATCGGGGCAACAAGTGAATCTGGAAAAGTCTACCTTATATTTCAGTGGCAATACAAGTTAAGAGATGAGAACCATAATGACTACTATGCTCCAGATCCAAGAACCGAATACCCAAGCACAATACCTAGGATTGTTGGCCATGTTTGGAAGAAGCAAAATGGAAGCTATGAGCTATATTAAGGAGAGGATCACACAAAGGATACATGGATGGGACAATAAATTTTTGTCAAGGGCAGGAAAAGAAATTCGCCTTAAAACGGTGATCCAAGCACTTCCTAACTATGCGATGGGCGTATTTTTAATTCCAAAAACTATTATTGAGGAGATACAAAGGAAGATGGCAGGTTGTGGTGGAAACAAGGTGCTAATGAGGGTCGGGGTATTGTATGGATGAGATGGGAAAGGTTATCTGCTCATAAATCCATAGGAGGAATGGGGTTTAAATTACTCCGGGACTTTAACATAGCTATGCTTGGGAAACAAGGGTGGAGACTCCTTACGAGACCTACAAGTTTGGTGGCACAAATATTTAAAGCGAGATACTATCCACAAGGTACCTTTCTTACTGCTACTATTGGGGCTAATCCTAGTTACATTTGGAAAAGTGTCATGGAGTCACAAGAATTGGTTCGAAGTGGAGCACGGTGCAGAGTAGGAATTGGGAATACTATATCTATTTCACAAGACCTTTGGTTGCCGACACACTCAAGCATGGTAGAAACAAACCATCCCAATTTGGAAGGTCAACAAGTAAGTCTTCTCATTTAACCTGAGAGCAGAACATGGTGCTATGACTTTATTAGGAGCCATTTTTCAGCTGAGGATGAACGAACCATTGTAGCTATACCGTTAAGTCGACGACCATCTCATGACGCATGGTTTTGGTGGCGAGAGAAAAAAGGAGTATACACAATGAAGGGTGCCTACAAATGGATTCAATCTGATTTGAATCGGTGGGATAGGTCTCGAGTAGAACCGTAATGGAAGAAGTTATGGGCCCTAACATTGCCTCCTAAAGTCACTAATTTAGGATGGCGGCTCACTGTGGATTGTATACCCACAAAAACACAACTCCGAACCAAAGGTGTGGACATCCCGCCATAGTGCCTTCGTTGTGGCAACCCAGAAACACCAGCCCATGTGTTCTTGCATTGCCCGATAGCCATTAAGTGTTGGGAAGATATTGGCTTTGTAGAATGTTGCACGGACCATCAGAATATGAAAGAATGGCTATGGAAAATGATGGCGACCCATTCGCGCCTTGAATGTGAGAAGATGCTGATGATATGTTGGGAAATTTGTGGTGCAAGAAATGAATTGTTATGGAATGGGAAGGAAAGAGACAGTGCAATAATCATACACCGAGCAATAATAGGAGGGAATGAATGGTCTGTTGCCCCAAAAGAAAAAGAGATTGGTCAAACTAGGGGTGAGCAGGTACAAGCTTAGGGGTGAGCAGGTACAAGCTTCTACTCAATGGCAGCGATCGGACATTGGGGGGTTGAAAATTAATACCGATGCAGGACAATTTGCAGCTCAGAACTCAGGTGGAATAGGCCTCATTTGTCGTCATGATGAAGGCCAATTTGTCGATGCTGTGCTCTATGGTGGACGGGATTACCGACCATGAAACACTTGAAGTCTTGGGTATCAGAGAGGCCTTAAGTTAGGTGTACAAGAAAAGATGGTCAAATATAGCTATTGAATCAGATTGCCAGACTGTAGTACAGGCGATCATAGGACAACAAGAGATTGAAGCCCCTATAGGTCTGATTATTTCAGAATGTCAAAGACTATTGCAATTATGCAATACAACGTCTATTAGATTTGTACGTCGATCCGCGAATCGAGCATCTCCTTGGTTAGCCCGAGAGGCTCGTTCATATGTTGATTGGTCTTGGAGTGAACAGGGAGTGCCAGATAGGCTCCATACTCTTATTGTAATGGATATTATGAGCTAATAAAGAGCGATTTCCATAAATAAAAAACACGGACATCTATATTTTCCCAACGATGGCTCACAGTTCTTAAGAACAAAATCAACAAATTCAGCAACCCCTTTATGATATTGCACTTTCCATCTCTCCACATCCAACTTCGATCCACTTCCTATTTTAACACATAATCAATCTTTCACATTGTAATATAACACTAAAAAAATTATTATAGACGAATATTTACACAGACTAAACACTTCATAATTCACACAATTATACAAATATTAACACTACACAATTCATACAACGATTAACCAAAAATATGACTCAATATCTATCAAATATCACATATAGTAACACACTTCCCAACTCACACAATTCATATGGATATTTAACCAAGATTAACCAAATATTGTAGCAAAAAATCATCAAATATTTGAAAAGATAATATCTTTAAATCTTGGATCTTGTATGGTGATGGAATATATAGCTCAAAACTTATTTTTCTACCAAAAAAATCGCTCCTCCTAACCTCTAAAACCACAAAAACATAACACATGAATGAATAATCCATATTTACTCAAGATTTAACCTAACATTCAAGATTTGAAGAGATGATACCCTGAAAGCTTGGATCTTGTATGATGAAGGAGTATGTAGCTCAAAAATAAAATTTCTGCCAAAAAATCGCCCATCTAAAGCTCCAAATTTTCAAAATTTGAGTTATGTTCCCGTTGGTCCAAGTACATGGAGTTCAAGCACTTGAGAGCTACATATATATAATGTTATGTCTCCCAAGTGAAAATTGTCGGGGGGCAAACACCGCTGCACCCCCCCCCCCG
>JAYMSW010000973.1:0-18556 GCA_036897725.1 Erodium texanum | reverse complement strand
TCTAATGGATCTTTTAAAAATGGTTCCTTGGGACTGTCAAACGGTAGTGTGTCTTTGGTTAATTCGAATTTTGATGGCAAGGGGACTTATTTGATATTCAATGTGGGAGATTCTATCTATATCAGTGAATTAAATTCACAGGATAAGGTAATTTACGTGTACGATTCTATGGTTCTTGTTGGTCTCTTGTTTTTGTTTTCAGAATTTGATTGAATGTTGATGTCTAGGATCCTATAAAAGCTATGCACTTCAGCAATTCAAACCCTGTTTGTCATGCATTTGATCCTGAGGTCAAGGGTGGACATGACTTGCTGATAGCCATGAGCTCTGGGGATGGTATAAACTTCTTGTTGTTCAAAACATGCCATCTTTTAATGAAGAGGCTATTTATGCGTCACTTATTGTGTTTTGTGTTTTGTATTTGTAGTCTACTCGGTGTCCTTGAGGCAGCAATTACAAGATGTTGGTAAGAAGCTTGTTGGTGCCCACCACTATAACAAAGATGGTTCTGTTAACAACAGGTGGGAATATCATTTGACCCCCAATTTTGTATAGAGATTTCAATTCCTCTGGTTACAGTTTGGATTTGGACTGATAGAATCATAATTTAACACACTTGGGAGAACTTTGTGTATCTTCGTTTGTCTCAGATTTAGAATAATGGATTTTGAGAAGTAAATGAATTTGAGTGTAGTATAATATGAATGGTATAAAGGGAGAATATTAGGTCTCATTAATCTTTAAATGCAGATTAAAGATTGACGAATAAGGAATATGCATTCAGATATTGAGTGTTACGAGTGTGAATATTTGTATATCAATGTATGTTTATAACTCTTGATGTAGTTACTATTTTAATTATGCAAACTAAGTAGATATTTCTTACAGTCGATGTACCAGTATCACGTGGGTTCCTGAAGGCAATGGTACTTTTGTTGTTGCTCATGCAGATGGAAACCTGTATGTGTATGAGAAGGCAAGCTTCAACATTTAAAATTGTCATTCCCTGCTTGGATCTACCTTCTTTTATTCTCTAGTTCATGGACTGAATTGAATTAACTTTTTTTATCCATATCAGAGCAAGGAAGGTTTAAGTGAGTCTCCCTTCCCGATTGTGAAGGATCAAGCACAATTTTCTGTTGCTCATGCACGATCCAGTAAGGTAATCGGTTTTTATGTTTTGCATGCTGAAGTATATACCATAATGCATTCAGAATTTTACCGTTTTTCACTTTTATTCTGATGAAACTTAAGTATCTAACTCACAAGTTTAGAACTGTCTGGCTAAAGTAATGTCTTATAGTTTTTTTCTGTCTTCATCCCTGATAGTTTCATTTGCAGTGTAATCCAATTGCTAGATGGCATATCAGCCAAGGTTCAACTAATAGCATCGCCTTTTCCACTGACGGGGCATTTTTGGCAACGGTTGGTAGAGATGGTATTGTGTTGATCTCATGTCCCTGTGATTTGTTCAAATTGTCATCTGTTTATGTGTTCTGATGTCTTGTACTCATTGTAGGTTACTTGCGGGTATTTGATTACTCAAAAGAACAGCTGATATGTGGCGGCCAAAGTTATTATGGTGCTCTTCTATGTTGTTCCTGGAGGTAGAATTTGTTGTTTTCCCTTTATCGATCTTTGACTGTTTGTTTGTCAATCCTTGAAGTAATAAAACCTTATGAGGATTGTATAAAACTCTTGAAATCAATTTCCCTTCTTTGTTTAACATGGATCTTCATGCATATCGACTTTATGAGGTTGTTTCTATTACAGTGACTGTCAGAATTGTAATATAATGTATTGTTGGGACCTTATGGAATCATTAAAGTAGTTACTTATTAACTCGTTTTTGCCGTCATCAATTCATTTAAAGTCCCCCTTCATGATAGATGTGTTCCTTATAATCTTATGACAACTATTGGAAGTGACGTTGCTCTTTCTATCTCTCGTATTGATCTCTATATATTATTAGTATGGATGGGAGATACATTCTGGCGGGTGGTGAAGATGACCTTGTTCAAGTATGGAGCATGGAAGATCGAAAGGTGGTAGCATGGGGTGAGGGACACAACTCATGGGTAAACTTTCTGTTAAATTGTGAACCTTTTTAGGTTAAACCTTTTGGTTATTTCAGCGGAGGAGTGTTCTAATTACATTTTCATACACATGTCTGTTTCACAAATTAAGACTGGATTGCCTGCAGGTTAGTGGAGTGGCTTTTGATCCACATTGGTCATCACCAGCTTCAGATGCCATAGGGGAAAATATTATGTACCGGTTTGGCTCCGTTGGCCAGGTATTTGTACTTACTAGCTATATCATGACCCTTACTTGCATTAATCAATGTTATTTATGGCATTGAAATCTATGAAGGTAATAGAAGTAAGTCTCAAAAGTTAGTAAGACTCCGTTTGGACTATTTTGTGGGTGAATGAGAATCATCCTTTCTTTTCTGTAAATTAGAGGAGGTGTAAACTTGTTGTATCCCTAATCCCACTCCCTCACATCCCATTACCATTTTGGAACATGAGAATCAAAATTGGGTTATGTAAGGGAATAGGAATCGGAGTGGGGATGAAACTAGGCTGCATACCTTCTACGTTACACACAACTTGATGTGATTCTTATCCCCTAACCCTAATTCAAACGGAGTGTAAATGGATGTTAAGTTTTGATCTTAGTTGTTAAGTTCAGATAAGGTTCTTCAGACGAGGTAAATTTCATGTCTGCTTTTTGCCTCCAACTTCTTCTAGCTCCAAACACAGCAGTAGAAAGAGTCAAAGAACTCTGATATGCAGACATGCTCTGCATAGTTTATGCCAAGGTTATTCACAAAAAACTGTGGATTAGTCGTGATTAAAAATATAAATTTTCAGAGATTAACTCTCAAGACAATCAATTAAGGAATTGCTGATTAAAAGAAACTGAACAATTGATTCAAATCAAGGTTGAGTCCTATCATGACCATTTAATCGTTTAAGAACAGCTTATGCTCTAAAGCTCACCTCAGTGGTTTCAGTAGCTTGACAGAAGGCGTTTTTTCTAAACCGAATATTGTACCAATTATGAGAATGTTCAGTTTGTTGATCGGAATATACGTTGTTACAGGACACACAGTTGCTTCTGTGGGACTTTTCAATGGATGAGATCGTAGTGCCTCTTCGCCGCCCCCCTGACGGGTCCCCCACACTCAGCTCCAAGAGCCCTTCGTCACACTGGGACATTTGCCCAATTGGCTCACTCCAACCTGCTCCAAGCATGCGAGACGTTCCAAAGCTGTCCCCTTTAGTTGCTCTCAGTGTTCATTCTGACCCTTTATCCGGCTTAATTTTTACCCAAGAATCTGTCATCACCGCATCCCGGGAAGGGCACATGAAGATTTGGTCAAGACCAGAAAACTCCAAGAGCCAATGAATCAATCAGGCATCGATTTCAGATGTCAATTCAATACCAGATTTGGTTCAGCATTACTTTCAAAGCTGGAGCCATCACAAAGGATAGGTTCCGCCTGAGTTTTGTAAAGAAAAAAAATGACTTTTTCGGTTCATTTCTTTGTGAAAGATGCATAACCTAAACATAGAAGTTAAAGAAATAGCCATTTTCCAAAAATTGTGTAGGGTCATTTCTGTTGAATTTTGACTCAAATTCAAGCTACTGGACCATCCTTGGTGGGTTTATAATGGCAAACTTGTCTACTACTTGGATTCAATGGAAAAAGGAGTTCCAAATCAATAAACTCATTGAGAATGATTACGTTTTAATGAAATCCAGAAAATTTACATTCAAGAGCTAACATTAACTACAAAAATATTCTGATTAGAAAAGTTTGGGAGAGTTACAAAGCCCCAAAGGGCTAAATATGGTAAAGACCAAACCATCTATCATGATGAAAATTGCTTTTCCTTCTCTCCTATAGTAAGCTCAACTACACAAAGGAGAACTCAATCCCAAGATCAGTAGACAACAACCGCGGAGCAACCAATAAGCAATTGCTTTCAAGGTTGCACAGCTAAAACAAGGCTCGTGCATGTTCTTCCTCCCCTGTTTGAAGATATAGTTCAAGACTCAGCTGCTTGTTTCCCTGCCAATGCATCCTCTGCTTTCACTCTCTTGGGGACAAAATCTGCAGATTCAAATAGAAAAATAAAGTATATATGATAGAGGCAATGTAATTACAGAAAGGGGTCAGAAGAAATGGGCATTAGAGATACCTGAAAGAAAGTCGTATCTTCTCTCTCTACTGACAAGTGATGCTGCACCGATAAAGAATGGCCTTAGTATCATTTAATAACGTAAAATGCCACTTCGCTACATACTTAGGAGTATTTACATGACATTTCATTTTCTGATCACATAAGTAAAACACGAGAAAACAGGTGAGTAAGTCAACTGCAAACTGTACTAAGATTCTCTATCGAGCATAGACCCCTTCATCTTGTAAGATCGTTAGTCCATTATTTCACTATACCATTGTCAATTTACGAGATTATTATGCCACAAATAATTCAAAGTTTAAGTAAGATTATTTGAAGTCATCCAATTTGTTTCATAGTCTAGTGGCAGCCTAGTAATCGAACACATGATAAATGCTTACAAGTGTTTCATAACGACTTCATAAAGGGTGTAGAGAGCTTACATATGTGCTTGTAGCCAAAGTAATTCTTATCGGGATTGTACGAATCTTCACAAATATTTTCAATAAATTTCTCCTGCAAACCAGTAAATTAAAAATCATGATGAATAAGAATAATGGATAAATGAACTTTCATAAGCAATCAAGTATTGACGGGAACAACTGTCAGGAACTCAATAAATAATATAAGAACTCGGTATCTAGTGAACTTGACCTCTCATTCCATTTCTGATAATCAATCTTTGTTGTGCTCTCAGTAAAACTACTGCAATCTGATTATGCCTTTTCTATCTTTTGATAATTTGTGAAAATACAAGGAGATTGGTAAAACAAAAGGCTAAAATTGATTCAACTATTTTCCAACATACCAGAGTTTTCACCATTTCCCAGATAAAAACCAATATTTCAATTGGGGGAAAACCCTAAATACAAAAACCCAAATTGTATAATCACAAACTATATATGTAACAATTTCACTTTTTTTATGACAATACCAAACCCTAAAATCACAATACAATTAAAAAACCGAGAACAAATAAATAAATCGATAGTGAAAGAGAGAGAAATACCGAAGCTTTGTTGATGAGAAAAATGGCTTCCTGAGTAATGCGCGAATCAGCAGCACCACCGCTTCTGATAATCACCTTAATTCGATTCATCGGAAACGCACAAACCGAACTTCCCTCTTCAACCTCATCTTCCTCCTCTTTCGATTTCGATCTGGGTTTGGGTTTTGGTTTCTGTTTGGGTTTGGCATTGGCCTTCGAATTGGGTTTCGTCTCCGTCTTAGTCCTTGGCTTCGTCTTCGTCTTCGTCGGAGTGGCTCGTTGATTTGAATTTATACCTACTTTTTTCACACCTGCTTTGCTGCTCGAGGCCGGAACCACCTTCGCGACGCCATTGCTGCTCTTACTCTTGCTCTTCGGTTCTTCCTTTCTCTTAGTAGCGACGGTCTTTTTGGCTTTTGTAACTTCAGTGCTCTTCTTCTTCTCCTTCTCGGCGCCTGCTCCCCCGGACTTTTTCGAAGGCGCCATTCTCTGTTTGGATTTGGAGCAATCGATGTTTCGTTTTGGGGTTTCAGACAAGTTCAGGGCACGCTTTTTCAATCCCCAACGTTGGACCCTCTAAAGCCTTCCTGGTTGATTTATTGGGCTTTGAGATAGCACAATCTGTGCCTATATTTCAGATACTGGGCTTCATTGGCAAAATCACTTAGAACATAAGCCCATTAACTAAATGGTTGCTTGCCAAGGCCCAATGGACTACTTTGTTTTCCAAATAAATGTTCATGAGCCTCTTATCTATGAGATTTAAAAGTCTCCTTCCCATCCCAACTTTAAATTCTTTTTCTTTTTTATAAGAAAAAAATCTACACAACTTTAAATTCTTGTTTTCATAATCGAATGGAGTGTATCAAGATTTAAACTCAGTTTTTAATAAAATAAATGCCATATGTATTATATATCACTAATAGAGATATACATATAAACTATTAAGCATACATGACACTGATATTATAGACTATAGGTTTAATGAAAATAATCATTATTAATATAGTCAGCTTTAAATGAAGATGGTTAAGTAATACAATAGATACGTATAAACAACATAACAAATAAGCAGCCCAACTCAATTACAATTCATAATTAACACTTTATTATTTTTACTAGAACTCTAAATTTGGGTAACAAAAAGATAAATAATCTCTTAAACCAATGAATCTTGATGAATAAAGTCCACAATTATTTATATAGAAATGAGCTTTTTTTTTCCTTAGTCTAATATGAAGTTATTATTTTATAATAAAGATGTTATTTGGATACCCGAATCTAAATCACTGTTATCACATGAACAATCAAATTTGGATACAAGTTTCTTATGAGTTTGATTTCAATTTTCACCTTATTTTTTCTTTCTAATTTTGAATTTATGGATAAAAAACACAAATAATTTGTAACAGTGCTCAAATGCTATCAATGTCAACGCGTTGTTGGGTTGGGCGCATGCAGATTCTGTGTATCCAAACACATCACAAAATGGTCACAAGTCGTAGCTCATGATGATGGGTTCGTGCCATCTGTCCCAAAGTGGCTATGCAACTTTTCAAGTCAACGTGACCCTTCAATGGGCCGCTAACCAACCAAACCAGTTCAAGATAATATGCTATTCTATTTTAATTTCAGTGGTTAGGTTCGTAGCTTATCTTTATACTCCAATACTTTCACTGGTAGGTGTGGCTATGTTTCTTGGTGAGATCTGGACCACCCCACTTATTGCCGCCAAATGTCACATTTTTATGTACCATTTTAATTTTAAGCTTAAACAAAGTTATATATATATATATATAGCTATTCTCGTAGCATATTATACATCACGCTTCATGAATTTATACATTATTATATAGTAATATAGCAATATTATTGATGATGAAAATAAATATTGTTTTTCATTGTTGTTGTCAGTGTTTATACCAATATTAAAGGGCCTCTAGCATGTGATAGAACAAAAGTTCTGAAATTATCCGAACCATGTGAATTAGGACAAGCGTCATGGAATGATACCATAATTCAAAAGAAAAAAAAAAATGGTCACGACACTTGATCGTGACCTTTGTCGTGGAATTGATTGCTCTATACCCAATACGTGAATACTTTCCTAATCCGTGACTTATTGTTTTATGGCCATTTTTAACGTACTTAATTACCCTCGCCAAATTGGCCCAATGTGGGTGAAATAGTAAAAGATAAATTGAAAAAAAAGTACTACCTGTGTCGGTATAAATTAACGTTTTTATATTTAAATTTTGTGTATTGACATTTTTATATTACAATTGGTTACATTTTTATTTATTTTTGACGGAAATCGTTAATTTTATCTCACATGTTAGACATATATCTTGAACATTTTGAAAATATTTAAATTGACATTGTGAAACATGAAAACATTTTTTTTACCATTAAGTATTTTGAAAAGAACGT
Organism: Erodium texanum; assembly: GCA_036897725.1. Lineage (NCBI taxonomy): Eukaryota > Viridiplantae > Streptophyta > Magnoliopsida > Geraniales > Geraniaceae > Erodium > Erodium texanum. Next base: position 10,945 of record JAYMSW010000973.1, on the reverse strand, counting down.
GTCTTCGTGTTTAATTATCATAGTTGATAACAAAAAAGTGTCTTTATGTTTCACAACATCAATTTGGGTATTTCCAAAATATTAAGGACATTTACTCAACACATAAGATAAAATAACTAACAGTTTTCATAAGAAAACCAATGATGTAACAAGTTGTAATATTAAAATGTCGATTTACAACAAATAAAGATAAAAATAAACGTCAATTTTTTGTAAACTCAAAACATACAAGTATTTTTTTATTTATAATTCTCTAAAAAAACCATCAAATAAAGAAGATGGTAAAAAATGCTAGTACAATTTATACAACTACAAGAATAGTAAGTTCATTATAAATAGATTTGAGGAAGAAAAAGGATAAAAATATATATTTTCGCACCGACATCTGGATATAGGACTGGATTCCTCACCTGCGTCCCAGAGCTGTGTTATGAGCACGCGTCCAGTACTAGTAGTACGTGGATAGCTGTCAGGAGCGTGGGGTGCATGATCTATCTGCGCGCGTAAGCTAGTTAAGCTGTTCCTCTCACCCTGTAACAAATACTACCCAAGACAACAAATTAGGAAAAAGAAATCGTAATTAAGAACGACATTAACGATACTCATGAATCCATAATATATAAGGGACCTCACCGTAACAAGCATGAGGAGTAGTAACACTGTAACAGGTTTACGGTACAAGAGAACAAGACGGTGACGAGCTCGCTAGTAGTGTGTGAGTGTTGAGTGTAAGCGAAGAGGTGGCGTGTCGTCTCCGGCGTACGATAGCTTAACCACTTCCTTTTCCTTTGATTCTCTTCTTTACCTCTTAATTCTGTAATCAATAGATAAGAAAAGGAAGCAATGGAAGCAAATTAAGCGAAGCAATGTCTCCAGAAAGTAATAAAGAACTGTTCTGAGATATATCTGCGAAGGAAGCATCTGAATAGTAGAAGAATCGAGCTCTGAGCTTCTTCAAATTCGGAGAAAATAGTCATGAACTTGACGGAGTTTTTGGTTTTTGCTTGTTTGGCGCTCGGGGCACTCGCGACGGCGTCGTTTGGAGCCACCGTGACGTACGACGGCAGGGCGCTGGTGATCGACGGCAAGCGGAGAGTGCTCGTCTCCGGCTCCATTCACTACCCTCGCAGCACTCCGGAGGTAGAACTGTTTCTCACTCTAGAAATGCACACTTAATCTCTCTCTGCTTGCTAATGTGTTGTACGGTACTGAATTTTTGCTGGAGAAATGTTGATTGCAGATGTGGCCGGATCTCATCCAGAAATCGAAAGATGGAGGTTTAGATGTGATCGAGACTTATGTTTTCTGGAACTTACACGAGCCTGTTAAAAACCAGGTTTCTTTTCTGATTTATCTCTCCTCTTTTCTTCATAAATTTTCTATTTCCCAAGTTATTGTTTGGATGCCAAGAAAATGCAGGGAAAGTTAAGACATCTAAGATTCTGGAACATGTTTTATTTTTCCATTACCAAGGAGGACAGGAACGGAATTTCTTAAAAAACAATAATGCTAGACTTGTTTAACTGATTTTTTTTGGTATCCGTCTTTAATATTTTAATTGGGATTCCGTGATCATAAAATTTTAAATTCCCCATGTAACTTGAATGGAAATATTGGTATTTATCTGATAATGATAATTTATTGTAGTCTCAATTAGTTTCTCTGCATCAATCTTTAGACAGGCAAGAACGAGGAGCAGGATTTCTTTCTTGTTTACTGACTTGTACGATTCTGAATTCACAGTATGATTTCGAGGGGAGAAAGGATTTAGTTAAGTTCGTGAAGACGGTAGCAGAAGCTGGATTATATGTTCATTTACGTATCGGTCCTTATGTCTGTGCCGAATGGAACTATGGGTAGGAAACTAACTTATGACTTTTTCTTGATATCTCTAATTGCTAGTTTCTTTACTAATTATGCATTTCTTTCAATGTGTGAGCAGTGGTTTTCCTCTATGGTTGCATTTTATTCCTGGGATTGAGTTCAGGACTGATAATGCTCCATTCAAGGTTCTTTTCATGTCACTTTGTTTTGTAATCATTTTCCCAAATGATGATGTTTTTTTTTTGTTCTTCCAATTTAATTGCTCATTGATTTGTTTGCTCGTTCAGGCAGAAATGCAGCGGTTCACGGCCAAAATTGTGGATATGATGAAGCAGGAGAAGCTTTATGCGTCTCAGGGTGGACCAATCATTTTATCCCAGGTTGATTTTCTAAGTTCTTCATTGCTCTTTTTGCGTTCTTGGGTGGTTTGTTATTGTGCTCTTCACGTGAGTGAACAATTTCTTTCCTCCCCCAGATTGAAAATGAGTATGGAAATATTGATTCAGCATATGGCTCTGCTGCCAAATCCTACATCAATTGGGCAGCAACAATGGCAACATCTTTGGACACTGGGGTGCCCTGGGTTATGTGCCAACAAGGAAACGCTCCTGATCCAATTGTGAGTTTCTCTCGTTGCTGTCAAGTGTTGTTTTATTAAGAATTTGAAGATTGGCAGTGTATGAATATCATATCATATTGACTGTGTTCTATGTAGTTATACTAAACTGTTTTAACATTTCACTTTATAAACCTTTTACTTGGGTTTCGTAACAGATTAATACTTGCAATGGATTTTACTGTGATCAATTCACCCCAAATTCTAACAAGAAACACAAAATGTGGACTGAGAATTGGAGGGGATGGTGGGCCTTCTAAATTGTTCATCCTGGCTATTCTTGGTTTAGTTCCTTATACCTAACTCCTTACTTATTTGGAATACTAGGTTTCTTTCCTTTGGTGGAGCTGTTCCCTACAGACCTGTAGAAGACCTAGCATTTGCTGTGGCACGCTTTTATCAGCGAGGTGGAACTTTTCAAAACTACTATATGGTACTTCAACTGAATCTAGATTTATGATGCTTTGAAATGATTCATGGTGATCAGACCCCCCTGGTACCTTGACTTATAATTTGGACCATATTCAATATGGAACCTAGAAGACAGACAGCTGGATCTAATTTGTTTTAATTCCTTTAAAACAGTACCATGGTGGAACTAACTTTGGACGCACCACTGGTGGACCATTTATTTCTACAAGTTATGATTATGATGCCCCGCTTGATGAGTATGGTACGCTGGTTTTCTATCTATTGATCATAGCAGATATTGTACTACTATGTGCAGCCATTCATGCTACCGGAGTGACACAAGGTACTTGCAATTCATTCATTTTTCCTTGTATGTTGTAGGACTTCTTAGACAGCCTAAATGGGGTCACCTAAAAGATGTGCACAAGGCCATAAAGCTTTGTGAAGATACACTAGTGGCCACAGATCCAGCATATTCTTCTCTTGGTTCAAACATTGAGGTATATTCATTAATCATCCAAAAGTGAAGAGTGATTAACATGTTTCTTGTCTGTTGGAAAAAAAATATGAACAAACCCTTACATAACGCAGGAACACCGTATTTATTTATACATAATCTAAGGCTCCTACTTGGATGCCATATAAAATTTATTAAATTTTAACCTTCATAGATTATTTTTTTGTTTCAGGCAACTGTTTATAAAACAGGATCAGGATGTGCTGCTTTCCTTGCCAATGTGGGCACTAATGATAGGACGGTGAACTTCAGTGGTAAATCTTACAACTTGCCTGCATGGTCTGTGAGCATCTTGCCTGACTGCAAGAATGTAGTCCTTAATACTGCAAAGGTTCTTCTTCTTAACTTGTCTACTATTTGTAGTTGATGGGATTGCCTTATTAGTTTGTTTGTTGATGCAATTATTGTGATAGTGTAGGTCTAGTCTATTTTTGCTTTGCCATATACTTTGTTTCTCTGCCATATCCTTCCAAACTATGTTACATCAAGCCAGAGGAATTATCATTCTCTTAGAATTCTGCTCCTCTTCCCTTGTCCGGTTCAAGCATACCCTACCCTACCCTACCCTACCGAATAGATAGTGTACCAGCCAGCTCCGGCACTTTTCACTCTTGCATTCATTGAGTGAACAAGAAATGTAGTTTCTTTATCAATTCTTTTGCATTAAGATTACTCTCTTATAGTGAAACATTAGTGCCTAAAATATATTCTGGTATTTTACAATACGATGGCATTGACAACTATAATTCATCAAGAAAAGACATCGACAACTACAGAAACTTGGAGGAATAAGTATATTAGTACAGCCAGTACAAGCATATAAGCTTTTGATACAACAGAGAAACGCGAAGCCTATGATTCCAGGAAATATGTCATAGTATACCATTGTCTTTAACAGTCCTGCTAGCAATCACATCACTATCACACTTGTTGAAGGAAAATAATTGGATGGCAGACTGGATACTGATTTGGATAATCACATTCTTTTTCATTTTCTTTTCTCATGACAGATTAACTCGATGGCCACAATCCCAAGCTTCAGTCATCAATATTTGAAAGCTAGCACAGATTCTCCGGAAGCATCAGGGTCAGACTGGAGTTGGACAAACGAACCAGTGGGTATCACAAAGGACGATGCATTTATGAAAGCTGGGTTACTGGAGCAAATTAGTGTCACCGCCGATAAAAGTGATTACCTCTGGTATTCAATAAGGTATCATCCCTATATTGTTTTATGCCATCTCAACCAAGTAAACTGATGTTCAGTACTTAACAACATTTGCCTTGCTACTTTTCACAGCATTAAAATTAATGGTGATGAGCCTTTCCTTGAAGATGGATCTCAAACAGTCTTGCACGTGCAATCGCTTGGCCATGCCCTTCATGCTTTTATAAATGGGAAGCTGGCAGGTGAAGTAAAATATAAAGATGTTGTAAGAATCGATATTTATTGATTATTGAAAAGGATATATTTTACCATTGAGCGGGTAGAAAAGGTTGGGAGATTCTTCAATTTTTTAATTTAGTCAAGCAATATTCTGAGCATTATCCTTTTGCCCTGCTCCCCAGAGTGGCTAACATATATCGAAGTGCAATATATAGGACTTCAATGGTAAAAGAAGATTTGTTAAAGTCTTTTTCCTGATAAGTTTTATAAACCCTTCCTCTCCATCTTGATAATTTTGTTATCAAACTTCGTAGTTTGTTTTATGGACTTTCCCCTTTTTTCTCTTTCAAATTTTGGTTGTTTTTTTCTTCAGATTCTTTATAGCAAGGAGCTACTGTACTTTTGTACAAGTTTTCACTTTTCAGCTTCTTATTAGAAGAGTTTTGTACTGGATTAGAGACTACACCTTAGTTATTACAATAGTACTTATCTATATATCTGTGACTACTTCATTTTTAGGTAGTGGAAAAGGGAACAGCGGCAATGCTAAGGTTGCAGTTCAGATTCCTGTTACACTTATACCTGGCAACAACAAGATTGATCTTCTGAGTTTGACAGTTGGACTTCAGGTTTGCAATTGAGATTCACATATGCACTCTGTCTGAGAATGATGATTATCATCTCGAAAATGTTCAAGCCTTGTAGTTTTAGTATTCATGGTTATGGCACACTAAGGATGTTTTTAGCAACCAAAGTAATAACCAAATATTTAAATTCTGACACCAACCTTGTAAATTTGTTACAGAATTATGGAGCCTTTTTTGAAAAAACTGGTGCGGGGATCACTGGTCCGGTAAAGCTCCAAGGCGCAAAAAATGGCATTAGTTTTGATCTCACTTCACAGCAGTGGATGTATCAGGCCAGTTTTCTTTGTTTTCTGCAATTTTTGAATATACAATAACGTAGTAAGCTTACAATATGTAGTTACCCTCTTATAATTTGACTGTGAATGCAGGTTGGACTTAAAGGTGAAGCTTTAGGCTTGTCAACTGGAAGTTCTTCACTGTGGACTTCACAGTCTTCCTTACCCAAAAATCAACCCCTGATTTGGTACAAGGTATAGTTAAAGTCATTATTATGTAGTTATAATGCAGACATTGATACTTACCTTCAAATAAAAAATATGTGCGATTTCATCATGTGTCATAGATATGTGGATATGGATCTTGAATTTATGAGGAATAAATAGGAAGGGAACAGAAAAAGGTTAAGTACTATAATCTTACTTTTGAAGATCTTGAAGCATTTGAAGTCCACCCTCTTCACCTTGAAAATGATCAAATGTAAATGGATTTCAAGTAATAATGAAGTTTGGAATTGTTTTCTAAAACATCACATGATGATTATAGATTAGGAGTATGGGGAACTATTTTACAAGAAAAAAATGAGCACAGGAGAATATGTAAGTTTTAAATCGCAGTGGGATGATTGTTACATAACTAATTGGTGTGACTGTAGCAACAGCCGACTATAATATCATTTTCTTTTATGTGGAATATGTATAAATATTGAAAATACTTACATTTTTTGCCCCAATGAGAAAACAAAACCCAAACCAACTATAGTTTTGGATTTTAATGTATGAGATTTCTTCAAAAGATTGTTGATATATATGTTAAGTGAACAGATGTTAGTAAGTGCCCTGCTCCAATGGACTTAAAAGTTAGTACATTCTTGGGAGATTCTGAAACCATGTCATTTAAACTAATTTTGTCAATATTTTTTTTTATCCCTTTAAAGATAATTTATCATTGGGATTCTTGAATCTTATATAGCTTTTGCATGGACATGAGTTGCCTCGTCTTCATATTATAATCTCGTAAATACTTGTATATAATTATCCATATTCATCTGAAGTGAGTTACTGAGTTTCAATAGACCATGATGTTGATTTTCATTAGAAGCATTACTTTCTTATTCAGACAAAGTTTGATGCCCCTTCTGGTAGTAGCCCGGTTGCACTGAACTTAGTGGGAATGGGCAAGGGTGAGGCATGGGTCAATGGGCAAAGTATTGGTCGTTACTGGCCAACAAATGTGGCTGCTAATGGCGGCTGCACTGACTCTTGCAACTACATAGGAGCATATAAATCAGACAAATGCCTCAAGAACTGTGGAAAGCCATCTCAAGAACTGTAAGCACCAGGACTCTTCACAAGAAAAATAATTTTAAAGTGATCTCAAAAGTTTCCATTCTGATATCACTGATCTCACAGGTACCATGTGCCCCGTTCTTGGTTGAAACCAAGTGGCAACACTCTTGTATTGTTTGAGGAAATGGGTGGGGACCCAATGAAGATATCTGTTGCTACGAAACAGATGGAAACTTTGTGTTCACATGTCTCCCAGTCGCACCCGCTTCCTGTAGATATGTGGGATGCAGATTCAAAAGTAACCAAGAGATTAGAGCCTACACTCTCTCTTCAGTGCCCATCTCCTGATCAAACCATTTCTTCAATCAAGTTTGCAAGTTTTGGAACTCCAAGCGGGACTTGTGGGAGTTTTAGCCATGGCGAGTGCAGCAGCACCAAGGCTCTTTCTGTTGTACAGAAGGTGTATTTTGCTCGTTATTGCCTGTATTTTATACAAATTGTATTGAAACATATATCCTTGAAATTGATTATCTTTGTTTCACTGACCAATTTCAATTTCCACAGGCTTGTATTGGATCAAGTAGTTGCAGTATTAAAGTATCAACCAAAAGATTCGGCAACCCATGCCGTGGAATTACCAAAAGCTTAGCTATCGAAGCCTCTTGTTCATAGAGACAATAACTCTATGACGAGTACAAGCGGAGCACTCCTTCCAAGTAGGTGCACTATTGAATAAGCTTGTATCAAAACCATAACGAATCCTTAAATTGAAATATGGAAGAAAAAAAAAATGAGAGAAGGTTCCTTATATGTTATGCAATGTACTCTTGCAAAAGTGAAAATCATAGCGTCCTTTAAAAGCTATCTTCTCACATGTGATGGTGTGTGTTCTCTAACTTCAGCAAGCACTTATCAGAAAGATGTTTGTTTCTATCTTCTCATTTATGTTCTAGTTGTTCCTTTTAGGGACAGTTCATATCAAGATTCATTGAATCACTTAAACAAATTTATTGTAACGGGAAATTTTCAGAGCCCTTATTGCTTACAGGTCTAGAGATCAAAATAGATATATAAGTACATGGAGCAATATGAATGTTTCTTGTTGTCTGATCAGAAATGAGGAACATCCTTAAAAAGAAGCAATAGGTTGCTGTTGAAACATGCAAGCTTTGCAGGTAGTTGAGTACAGCGACTGAGTTTGGTACTTGTCCTCGCCTCCCATCATAGGCATGGGAACTCCTCTCTTGACGGGGCTGACATAGCCTGGCCTGTAAGTCTTGCCCAGAACTCCTTCAACGAGATCCGACAAGTTCTTGAAATTGAACTGAGTCTCCAGATGAGCAAAAGCATCACCTTCAGGTAACTGATAGTTATGTACCTTATTTTCTTCTTTACCAATTGGCTTCACATTGACATTAATCTCCACGAGTCCTGCTACTGATACTCTTACACTGTTGGTCTCATCGGTTCTTTCTACTACCACTTCTCTGCTTTCAGTGTTGGTTCTCCATTCAGATTCTCCGATCTCAATGGCCTCACCGTCCCACCTGACGAGGAGAGAGTCTACGTTGTTGTCCCAGTGAGTGACTTTGTTGGCTGCAATGACAAGGGTATGGGTGTCGAACATTACAGCAAGTGCTTGGACCCATGTGTAGTCACGTGTCCTTCCTGCTGGTCGTGTTCCTATGAAGTGTGCGTTGATCTGGAGGTTCTTGTCTGAAACAATGGCAAAGTTTCCTCCTTTTGCTCCATGGAAGTAGAACATCACACCATCACCGCCCACGAACCGTGGGTCGTAGCAGAGTGAGCCGTATCCGTCACACTTGGCCTTCCTGACTGTATTCAAAGGAGTGAAGGCATAAATAGAGATAAAAACCCAAGTATTGATAACTCAGTATAAGAGTCCCACTTAGGACAAATCAGGCATATCAGATGGTGGGATTTGAACTCGTATCGGTGAAGAACAATTGACTTGTGGGTTATGGACCCACAATACTTTTGCTGAGCTCTGATACTAGATTAGAGGATCAATTCAACTAGAAGATAAAAGTTGATAGTTGAAGGTACAATATAGTTTTATACTGTAACAGTTGGGAGTATAGGTAGAGACTTACACTTGCAAGTGGCTTCACACTTGCCACAGTTGATGAAGCAGCCCTTCTTCTTCTTGTTCTGCTTGGGCTTCCTCTGTGGGCACTCAGCTGGGCACACAAGGGTCTTGAAATGGCAAGCCTTTGATTTGCAAAAGGCTCGTTCCCGTCCGGACCCGAGTGGCGTGAGGGCATCATAGTTTGTAGTATCAGGATCATCTTTCTTGCCATTTCCATTGTTGTTGCTTGCACCTTGAGCAATAGTAGCTCCCAAAACGATTAGAAAAGTTACCAGAATGTATGAGTTTCTTAGACCCATCATATCTATCTGGTAGCAATATCAGAAACCTGTTTGGTTTATTTTGAAGGCTTGAGAATGAAGGAGAGGTGAGAGATGGAGAGGGGTATATATATGGGAGGAAATAGGCCTTGGAGTACGGCTTAATTGTTCTACCGAGCTTTAATTTGCTTCTACTTTCGTCAAAAAGATGATGAACCTATCTTTTCTACTCGTCTTCTCTTTATCGGTAACACTATATTAACCTTTTTTCTTAAAGCTGCCTTTGCTTCAAGAACTGAAGACTAACATTCAAGGAACATGCCTGACGGGATAAATGCAGAACTCTAATATGTGAGAGCGCATGTAGGAGAATATATGGGTGGGTCCAAGTTTTGATATCAATCTACTTAACAACTTAAACAAATATGTGAAGACCTAGATAGTAGTTTTACTATACTAAAACTTGCTTTTGGATAGTCAAAAATCTATATTGAATAGATGTTAATCATAAAACTAACTCTAATACCATGTTAAGAATATGGATACAAGTCTATCGACTGTTGTCATATTACTCTATTCTTAACATGGAATTAAAGTTTGGTCCATTCATATTTACACCTCTCAATTTATCCTAATTCGGTCAACGTCCCACGGTCCACCCGACGCTTAATATCAGTTTGCACATGATAGAGAAGAGGGTTTTAGAATCTCGCATTGAATAGATGTCAATCACAATACCAACTTAAATAATAAGATTGGGTTACTATCTATCAATTCAAACTTTTAGACAGGTCAGACTTCAACATATATGAATGGTTAAATTGGATTGGATAATCTAGTTTTCACGCAAAAAAACTATACTAGGAATCTTGTTTCTTAATGTGGTGATATAGATGGTGGATTTTGATAAAAATAGACTGAGCTTGCCAAGCCTGCAATCATGGGTTTAGGTGACTTATTGGGTAAGTCACAATTCATCAACATTTCATTTTGTTGGTTTATGTGAAAAGGTTTTCAATTGTGCTTTGCTTGCCATTTTCTCAGAACTGAACGTGGGTAAGTATAATTTAAAACGCCATAATCACACGGATTTTGAAGTTTTATTTTGGAATATTAGTCACTTTGGATTGATAATTAAGAAGGTTTCAAGTATTTTATTTCCAAAAGATGGTCAATGATCTCCTGTCTGCTAGGATTGGTCTCCTTACGTATAAAAGTGATCACATAATACGACAAATAAAGAATCCGTTAATTATGGATGGCATGCGAAATTAATAATGCTTTATTATACAAGACCTTAAAGTAATATTTAAAACTGATAGAGTTATATACGAACGTGTTTTCTTTAACTGACTCAACCGAGTTGTTTTGAAGCTTTTATAGGCAAGCAAGTTAGATTTAAGTAAAACAGATACACTATAAATAAAAGGATAGTCGATGTATGGAATTAGAATAATTAGATGATTGTGTCATAGTTATAAGAGGTAGATACATTTTTTTTTTGAAAGAGATACAGTCTCGTAGGAGTTGTAAACGAATTAAATTTTTAATTAATCATTTGATCTCAATTGATATTTGGTTTGAATTTAATAGGATTAAGTCTGATCCAAACCATAGTAATAATAAACGAGTCGAATTCAATCTGATATTTCAATAGTCGATAGGCTC